>CM020029.1:4055000-4057500 GCA_009769605.1 Bucorvus abyssinicus
TGTGAAAACATCTACCCAATTACGTAGCCGCGCGTTTGCAGGATGCATTTTACACTTCATGGGGAATTAAACTATTAGCAAAAATCTGTCTGCAAATAGTGACACTTACTTTCAAAGATCACATGGACTGATATTGTTTCATAATGCATCTAAAATAGCAGTTCCTGAAACATCACTTCCACTTTAACAAAACCTGTTACTCTCACACGGGCTAAAACTCTATTTTCCTGAGGAAGGACTATTGAAGCACAGAAGTATTTAGCTGGGAAGGGTTGGGTTAAAACATGTAATTTCTTTTCTTTCATTGGACTTCCTTTTGCCAACTTTACCTTGTATAAATAATTTTGCCTGTGAGAGTCTTTACATGGAATGCAGATTGACTATTACTTCCTGAATAGATTTAAATTTAACACCAATTTAGTCACTGTAGTATTCCTATATTGGAAATAACAGCTTCCACAGGACTTGTACAAAGTGCCAGAAATATGATCTCATATGTGGAAACAAATTTAAATGTGTTTTCTTTTACATGTTTTCTTTTCGTCTATTTTTCCCACCTATGTTTCCCTTGTTTCCCAAATTCTTTCCTCTGCTCCAGGGCTGTGAGAAAGCTGGAAAATTACCTGGTAAAAAAGCTAGATTTTAATAAGAATGGCCAATCTCCCAAGCATTTTTCTGTTAAAGCTTATTTTTTTAAAAAAAAAGAAAAAGCTGGCTATTTCTCCTTCCCAAATACCAGATGCTTTTAAGATAAAGCCAGGCTGTCCCATTCACAATTCCTGAGCTGAAACGAGAGTGCCAATAATAAAGAGAGGTTTGATCAGGAGTCTGGAAGTGATTTATTTAGCTTGGATGTTGCGAAAGTGATTGGCTCCTACTTTGGGAAGTGGCATTTCCCATGAGCTGCTGGGATAGCCCTGACTGCTGGGCAAGGCTTGACAGTCAGGGAAGGGGCTTGGGGAATGCCTCACTCCTCGTTTTGTCCTCTCCTTTCTGTGGGGACATGGAGCGGTCAGGCCTTGGCTCTGAGACGCGTCAGCTCACGTGGGAGGGCAGCATGGAATTGCCACCTCCCTGACCCTGTGGAAGAGATGGAGAAAACCATTCCTCACGTACAGCAGAAGCACTACAGGGAGGGGACTAACAGTGGCTTTTCCTGTTCTCCCCCATAAGACCATGTCAATGTAAGGCTTAATCTTTGTTTCCTCCTTTCTTACTCAAAGAACAAAACAAAAAAGCCCACCTCAGAATGAGATCATAGCTCAATGCATTATGCTTTGGATGCAAATGTACATTTTCAGTGGGTTCCTTGGCTCATATGTCAGGCACTATTGGAATTATTTTAGTTATTTGGCAGTTGAATAGTATGGTTTCCAACTTCTTCTTCATCAGCTTTTGAGGTAAATAGAAAAGAGCTAATAATACGCTTCAGTTTGCTCTCCAGGCTTGGAAAGCTAGCAACTGACTTGCTGGAACTCTAACACTCTTCCTCCAGCCTGCCTTCTGCTTTTTGCGGTCAGAAATCTCTGTAGGTGCGGCTGAAGACCACCCTTCATAGGTGGGTGATGCCTTGCCTGTTCCTTGGGAGACAAAAAATTGCTGCAGGTCAACAAGGCGACACACGTATTATGAACATTGCCTTTATTCAGCTTTCTGCAGTGCTTTGCTCGATGCTTTTCTAGGTAGGGTGCATCTTGCCTGCTTACCCGTCTCCCAAACCACGGAAGGAAAGCGGAGCAGTGTTTAGCTGGATGTTGGGTCACAGCCCGACTTCCACTTGTTCGTGCCACAGATACCTGTGGCATGAGGCCACGGCAGTTGGTTGCAGGCTGGACGCACGCCAGGGTCAAACAAAGATGCCAGGGTCAAACAAAGATGCAGCCCCCAAGCAGCTGAGCTCCTGCCTGCCCTCAAGAAGGTGTGTCAGGGGTGAAACGCCCTTGCTGAAGAGGGCTTTTGTCCTAGTTCCTCCACGATTCCTTTGCTGTGAGTTGGTCAGTGGAGCTGACCTTTACTAATAATGCTAAACGCTTTACAAGCTTCCTAGAAGTCATGGCTAAAGAGTGACAAAATCATAGACAAGGAAGTGCCCTCCCTGCTGTGGGGGACAAGTCACCCAGGGATCAGGAGAGGAGTTTCCTCAAACACTCCGTGTTTTACTGACGGCTCTGATGCTCCAAGAACTGCAAAACTTGTAGTACTCCCTGGCTGTCAAACTCACCTGCTGAGTGCGTGCTACCAAGGGCTGTGCTGGGTGGAAGAGAGGGATATTGACGAGCAAGTTTTCTGTCTGATGGTTTATTTTGCTGTCTTTTTCCTTCTGTGGCCTCCCTCATAGTGTCTGTGCTTCTTGGATCACCCAGAGATGCTTCTTCCACAAGTGTCATTATCTGCTAGGAAGCAGTGAAGCCCTGAGGGTGGAAAGGGAAACAGTTCAGAGATTGACAAAGGGGTGACTTGAAGATACAAGAAGAGCAGACCATGGCTTGTAAGAGAAAAT
>CM020029.1:4062500-4072500 GCA_009769605.1 Bucorvus abyssinicus
AAGGGCTTGTAAATTTGAAGATGACCATGTCCTACCTTGGCCCTGTATTCTGAAGAAGCATTCTATAACTAACAGCGAAATGAGCTAAACAGCAAAATACTTTTGGGAAGCCCGCTCCTGATAGAGCTGCATTGCCAGGTAGGAAGCGTTCAGATTTGTACTGAACGCTCCGCTCATAAGGTCAAACTATCATCAAGGATGAATTTGAATATTTATTTTTTTTTTTTCCAAGAGTGGCCTTATCTCCTCTGAACCTTTTGCATTCCTCTGTATCTTAATTGAAACGTAGGTTCTGTACTTTCTGCTCAGGGATTTTGATAAGTGTTTGCAGACTATGTAAACTTCTGAATAATAACTTTTACCGAGCCAGAAGGTCCCCTAAACATCTTTAGTATCATTTTGTGCAGCGTTATTCTGCTCTCTAAGATAATGCGTTATCAATACTTCATAAGATAGCTTCAACCCAGGAAGGGATAAAATTCGCTGCTGCTTTCAAACTATTTTTTAGGGTTTTTTTAGGTTGTCGGCCATAGATCATGCAGCTGTCAGCAAGCAGATAGTCTTGATGACTAAAATGAAACCAATGCTCCAGAAAAGGTGCCCAGCTTCTATCCTGAGGGAGGACTTGGTTAGTAAGTTAGAGCTAACAGGAGCAGGGAGCAAAAGTTTTGGTTTACTTAAAACTTTTTCTGTTCATTTTGCTGTCAGCTTGGGGGAAAAAAAAGGGGAAAAAAAAATTTCTGATGGTTTAGGTTGAAGAAAATCTTCCTTGTCCCTATTTACGTTCCACCTCTTGGCGAGAGTGTGCCCATGCCATGGGCTGGGGTTATTGCCACGCCGGAGGGGTGGCAAAAAGGGAAAGTTAGTGAGAGAGCTCTTGGGAGGGGTGGAGACCTTTTGTTTCCTGATTTATAGCTGAAAAATGATCATTTTTTTTCTATCTCCCAAGGCAGAAGTTATTTAAAGCTTTCTTAGAAAACCGATGACCTTCCCCCCTGATAATTAAAAAAAAAAAAAAGGAGCAGGAAAGGTTTGCTTACATTTCTGAACTGTCTTTCCACTTGTGACAACCAGGGCGAGGAAATTTATAGGCGGAACTGGAGAAACCAGGAACAAAAATGAGACACCTAAAATAAATTTTAAAAAAATCAGTGTTACAAAAAAATTGAAAAATATTTGAAGTTTTAAGGCAAATTGAACCACGAGAAAATGTCTCTGTGGTGGAAAACAGCGCCGTAAGTAACGCCCAAGGGTTATACCTTTGGCTATTTTCAGTTAACAGAGCTCACCTCTAGTGTGAAAGCTTTACTCAGGCGAGTAATCCTGAATTACCTGGGTCCCACTGAGGCCAGAGCACTCTGGACCCTCTCATCTTCTATCTTAATGCTCCTCACAGGGAGCAACAGTGATTATTTGCCTGATGACATGCAAAAGCGCTAAGTACTTGGAGAGATGTGAAAGAGGATACGTGGCCAGGAGAGGTTAAAGGATGGTTTGGATCGCGGGACGCGTGAGTGTGTTTTGTGGACTGCGCAGCAAAACCCTCCCGTTATTTGTTCAAAGTTGCAAACTCTTGGCTGCAATTATTTTCCTTTCCAAAAAAAAAAAAAAAAAAAAGTCAAGCACAGCACTGGTCTACCTTTCAAAAGGGCGCCTTGTTTTATCAGTCCTAAACGCTCCGGTGCCTTTGAAGAAAATGTTGCTGTTGTGCTTTAAAAAAAATAATAAAAGTTACAGGATCCCTTTGAATTCGGCGAATGTTGGCAACATTGGCAGGAAAGACACGGAGCGTTTCAAAGTTCTGGTATGAAGAAAAAGATTCTGAATAAAACAATTTTATGTGATTTTGCAGGTGGTTTGAGCTATCATTTTATATGTACGTTTGTACCACTGCTCATTGGAATGTTCATATAATACTGACCTAATTATGCATAGAAAAAAGATAAGCCATTTACTTGATTCATTTCTTCTTTTTAAATCAAGAAAGGAACAAAAAGGCTCCTATTTTCTGAAAGAAATTGTTCGCTTTTATTGCAGAAAAGTAGCAGCTTGTGCAGAACTAGAACTGTAACAATTTTATATTCCAAAGGTTTTGTGTGTATTCGGTTAGTTACAGTAATTATACCCAATAACTGACAGCCAAAATCACGTAGGAGAAAGCAAAGGCTGTTTTCTCACACAGGCCCTGCTGCAGAACATCTGCTGAGAGATTTGCATATTAATTAACCCATATTAACTCTAATTATTCTGGGAAATTATCAAATAAATTGAATTTTCTAATTTTAACCTTTCTTTTACTTGACGCGTGTCGAGGCTGAGAGGACGCACCAGGCTATCTCACCTGGGCAATGAGCGAAGCATCTTTTCTTCCCCCCCCCCCTTTTTTTTTTTTCTTGCTCCCTTAGACCTGGGGCAGCCTGGGGAGCTTTTGTGTGCCTGGTGCTTTTTTGGCTCCCGCGCTCGGTCGGGTCTCGGCGCATTTGCTGCGCGACGGCACATGTGTGCGTGTGAGCACAGATGGTGGATTTATACAGGGGTGAGGAAAGGTGGTACCTCCGAACAGTTGAGCAAACCTTAAGTTTTTTTTTTTCTTTTTTTTTTCTCTTTTTTTTTTTCTCCCCCAGCCTGTTGTTTGGGGCTGAGCAAATAAATGGGAGTTTAATTCAATTAGAGCCTGGCTTTAGTCGGTTGCCTCATGACAGAAATTATTCAATATTTTTTCCCCCTCACATTGTTTGGTTTACACATCGCTGACTCCCTTGCTTTTGTGCTCTGTTTAGAGTGGCCGTAATGCGGTGAGCTTTTGTGTCTGCCATGTCGCCGTCCCTTTCACCGCTGTCTGGTTTTGTCAGTCCTGAGGTGCAACGATGCTATTTTGAAAACAGAAAGGTTTTAATGTATTAGGAACGGGGCCCGCGCTTGCACAGCAGCAAAACGTTGGAAACAAAGCTCTCGAGCCTGGCCCGGGGACTGAATGAGAGCCGGGGGGAGGGATGCTCTGGGGGGGCTGAAGCCCCTGGGGTCCCAGCCCACCATGCGTGGAGCCCACAGCCTTTCCCAGCTCTGACAAAGTTGGTGGCAACAGCATCCTAGATGTGCCCAAACCCACCCTGCTCCCCAAACACCCTCAGAAACCTTTCCTGGGAGCTTTAGCGGGGAGCAACACCTTTGGAGGAAGGTTGGCAAGCCCTCATTTCCACCATAATGGTTGCCACCGCCTCCCCCCCATCTCCTCTCCTGGGAGGTGGGCAGGTGATGCTGGGTGAGCTGAGCAGAGCTCATCCCCCCCATTATTCCTGCTGATGGGCTCGGAAGCTGCGCGTTACCTGTTAGACACAAGATTTCCTGTTGACACCAGGAAACTAGAAAACAAGAAAAAAGACCCGCCCCAAACCAACCCAGCCAGGGCTGCCCAACGAGCAGGCAGAGATTTTCAAGGCAATTGGTTGGGGTTTTTTTTTTTAAGTTTGTTGTGGTTTTGCTTTTTATTTTTTTTTTTAATGGAGAGGCTAGAGCTGCGCAAAGCTTTTGTGTGGAACTTTGGAGGTTTCTTCCCAGAGAAGTATGTCTTTGGGAGGCGAGATGTGGCTACGCCAGAAGAAGGTAGGGTTAACATCTAACAGTTTTCTCTCTCAACTTCTAACGAGGCAACCATCGCCCCTCCGGAGCTGAAATACCAGGTTGTTTAGGCTCTAAATTGTGGGTTAAATGCAATATGAAAAATGAGTCAGATGTGTAGCTATTAATCTTTGAGGCGGAGGAGGATAAAAATGCCAGCAGATAGAGAACTTCTTGATAGAAACAGAGAGTCATTGTAAGGTTGCCTTTTTTTATATGACGGTATTACTCATGTTAAGTTACAAAATGACCAGCCTGTGATTTCTGAGCATTGAAATGCAGCGCAGCCTTTATTGACTTTCTACCTACTGCATGGTTACAAAGTTGAGCACCCTTTTTGGAAGAAGGTGATAGACACAATATCTCTCTATGCAAGGACACATTTCCCTTTTCTTTATGTTCTGTTTATTCAAGGTTTTGTTTCCAAGGTCTTATTACTACAAAACTTAAAGCGAGACAAGGTCTGCCCTCATGTCAGATAACACCACCAAAACAATTCTGATGGTTCAGTAGCTTATTATTTCATACTTCCAGGTTTTAAATAAATTACAGTTATTTTCACATTCCTCCTGAATATCCTTCAGGCATGATAACAAGTGCATTTTTCTGAAAAGGCTGTTAATATTCCTTTTCTTCTCGTTGATTTTAAATATTTTGTTGAATTGTCATGTAGAATAATAATTAGATGGGGTCTTGCTGAATTTCTTTCAGTGCGAGGCTTATATTGTTTAGCTTCTTGACATATTTTACTAATCATTGCAGAGCTGTTGGCAAATAGATTGTAAATTACATGGAAAGTGCAGCAATACTTTCAGCATCTTTTCTCCAGCATTCCTTTGCTGCAGCCTTGCAGAGTCCTTTTTTCTTTCTTTCTTTCTTTTGTTTTTTTTTTCTTTTTCCAGTCGTCAAAGGCAATTATTGACTTGGGTTTTGAAGTGCAGATTATCAAGGTATTATTTCCTTAGAAGTGCAATGTTGTAGACTGTAGAAAACAAGAGGACCTGAGTAATTTTCTAAAGAAGAGAAGGCATAAGTCTGAATGACTCAATGAATGACGCATGTTTAGGGTTGTTTTTTGTTTTCCTGAAGCATCAGTTATAATGCTTCTCTCCTTTCTTCTTCATTTTTTCCTGCATGGGTTAAATAAGGTAATCAACACATAATGTTACTGGAGGAGAAGAAATCCATGGTTTTCTCCCTTTTTTTTTTTTAATGTATAGTGACAGGATGGGTATAAAGTTACTGTACTACAGTCTGGGAATAAACGCACCTGGGCGATTTAAGGTCTGTGATGTGCAGGGCAAGATTCTGGTTCCTTGGAAATGAAGGAGATTGTATCACAGTGCCAGAGAAGCAGCAACTGATACTGAAAAAGAGAAGGAAGAAGTTGTCCCAGAACGGTTTCATTCTTTCGTCCTCCCATGATCACAGTGGTGCTTTCAGTAAAATGCAGAACTTATTAATTTCTCATCTATTTACTCCATCCTAACCTTAAATATTGGAGCCCTCAAGCCAGGATGATCAGCAGTGTGCTGCAGGTATGAAGCCTCCAAGCCCTCCTGGCTGGCGCGGAGGAGGATGTGCAGTGCACAGCCCTGTGTTCCCAGGTTTTGGTCGAGGTGCCGAGGGCTCTGCTCTGATACCTGAGGTGAGAGGAATTGGGAGCAGACAAGTCATTTGTTTTGTTAGGAATAGCTCAGCTACGGTGGCAGTTGTTCCTAGTAAGTCCTTCCCACTTGAAGAAATTGCTGCTGCAGCTGAAGTTTTGCAGTAACAGGGGTTTATCGAGTGATGCTCGTCTCTGGTGCTGTTTGGGTCCATGCACTTCAGGTAACCAAGGTGCTACTTTTGTATAAAAAGTATGTTATATGATATTTTCTAACTCTTCCTGGCAATTGCGGGGACGTTAAGACTCCTCTACTCAATGGTCCATCACCTGAACGATGTCTAAATACAGATTTACATAGCACATAATGTCAGCTTCAAAGAATAAGTCTCATTTGGCTGTCTTAAGGGATTTCAGGAAACATTTTATTCAAATAATAAACTCTTCAACCTACGATATTTGGGTAATTCTACCTTTCCTCCCACCTGCCTGTTTAATAGACGATAGATATGCAGCAACTCTTTCCGCCGTTGTGTTAGCAGTGGATTTGACTACCTCTTGTTTGAGAACGAAGGACAAGTTGACTCATTTGACAAGAACGCGCAAACCACTCATCCACAACCACTCAGCCGCCATTCGCATCTTTCTTGACCAGGAAAAAAAAAACCCCAACCAGACTGCTTTCTTGATCTAGATTTACCTGGTGGGAGTGAGAGTTGATTTGTCCTTTACTTCTATTTTTTCCACAAAATACATCCTAGGTGAACAACCTGAGGACAATTTTTATTCTACCTGCGCAGTCCACTAGCTGGGGGCTTCCCTCCTCATAACGAGGGGAACTGACAAATTCCACGCAACACAGTCCACAGCTGGAGGAGAATTATTCTGCTGGCAATTATAAATTTAAACTCTTCCAGGGAGACGGTAGGGCATCTGGATTCCCAAGAAATTATCATGCTCAGCTCTTGTAGCTCTGCCTGGGTGCGACAGCATTGTACAAACTGTATTTCAGGCCCTTCACAGCAAAAGACCAAGTTCTCAACAGGCTGGTAGACTTCTAAGGTGGATAAATTCCAATTTACAATCGTCCAGAAACTGCCATGCCCATATTCTTCAATGGAAATCATCCTTTGCTGGAAAAGTTATATTCTAGCGAGACTACCGCTTTCCTCAGGACTCCGCAAGAATGTGAGATTGTGTTCTCTAAAAAGTTATACACAATAAAGCGTAGACCTCAGAAAACATATTTTTCTTTAGTTAAGAATCTTCTCTTTCTACATAAAAGCTAAAAACAATGAAAATAATAGAAGTATCTTTGGGACAAAAGATAATAGACAACGATACACAGTTCCAGCTCCTCTTTCATCTCCTCTGTACCTCATCATCAGTCACCGCAGTGAGGAAGGAGAATTGTCAGACTTGGAACTGTTATACTCCAGTAAAAGCTTTGATTCCTCCTGCCCCGCCACAGTTCTTAGGCGTACAGCATAGGAGTTATCACGACTGTTTGCAAACAGCCAGGCAAAGGAAAGGGGATAAAATATTCACCTCCAAAGTCAACACTGAATGAAGCTATGCATCTATATTTCTCTTTCAAGGACATCATCAAAACTCGTGGAGGCAAAGCCATCCACCGCAAACCACGAGGCTGTATAGATTTTAAGGTAATAAAGTGAACGTAGCTGTCAGTCTCCAAACCAAAACCACGGTAGCCTTTTTAACTAAAGAGAAAGTTATTTTTTCTTTTCTGAAGAGGCTTCTTCTTCAAAGGCCCTATTGAAGGGAAGGTAGAAGGAAACCTGACATCATTTTGGATTCTTCCCAGCCTACCTTCAGGCATCTCTTTCTACTGCTTCTTTAATGGAGGCACTCAAGTCTTAGTGTGACAATTTAAAAAATACGAAGCCTCTGGGCTATTATGAATTTCTGTCCCCAGAGAGAAACACAGCACAAATCTGACACGCTGAGGAATGGTCTATTTTCTGTTGTTTTGAGATGGTCAGCTGGAGACTGAAGGTGATATTGTTGTGGGGGGTGAAACCCACATCAGTTTCTACAAGGCAGGTAACTCCTAACTGCATTGGAGTACTTGCATTTCAGAGTTAGGGGGAATGAGGAACAGGGTGTAAGGATGAGAGTGAGAAATAAGAAGGAGAGGGGTGATGGAGGATATGTTGGCAGATGTCAATGGACAGCTTGGGTGTTTCTGAGGCTGACATGTGTTTTCCAGACAGAACAATGGCATCCAAACTGCTAATCAGAACACAGGGTTGGCTCCATTTCTGCGCTGTAAATCTTGCATTCTTCTGTCTTTTCTGTAGCCAGACTTTTCACTTGGTCAGTAGAAAAAGTGGATCAAATTCTGTAGTTATCTGGAACTTTTTTACTGAAGTCAATGAAGAGGTTTACAATTTCTGTGAAAGTAAAAGAAAGGTAATTTAGCCCAAATGCAGGCATGAAAACCCAGGGGATTTCCCCCCTATAAAACACAAATAAATGTGAACCGGGGATTCTGCAGCCAGATCCATTCTGTTTTCTAGTTCCACAACATCTAGAACATGGGAACAAACGTGAGTTTTGAAAAGTGGAGATTATTTTATGCCTATTCATCAGAAGCAGGACTCAAATTCAAATTAAAAATGGCATTAAACATAGGAGAGTCCTTTACTACAGCTCGCAACCATTCTTCATCCATCTTCTCTTGCTCACTTCTCTCTTCAGTCCTCAAAAAGATTAGACTGTTCTTTTATTTTTAACCTCTACCAGTAGGATAACTCCGAGAATAGTCCTGTTCTCTATGTTCAAAGAAAGAAAAAAGCAGATTTTGGCCGGGGTAAGAGAAGTGTGAACGTATTAAGCTGCATTATTACGGAGAGAATTTTCTTCTGCCATTTGATTCCTCATAAGATAAGGTACTTGTAATTTCTTCAGACTTACAAGATCTGTCCCTAAATACTTAGAAATCATCAAAATCAGATCAAGGATTCAGTTAAGCTACAAAAACATCTTCTAGAACATGACGAACATTGGAGTCATACCAATTCCATACTCATTTCAAGCAAAAACGGAAGGTATATTGTCTTCCTCCAGGCTATGCTTTCGTTTCTCCTGTGAACAAGCTCTATAATCTACCAGGAGAAAAGGCTATCTCGAAGGATAAATAAATAATCAATTATTTATATTTCTAAAAGCATTCAGCTGTGCTCTTAATGCTGTGTAACCATTTAAAACTCCATATTCAGCAGAGAAATTCCAGTCTGGGAACCTGGTGTACGTGATTTGATCAACACCCTCAAGATTCAGAGGAAGTCCAAGCTGCTCCTGGTCATCAGCATCCAAAAACTGGCCTATCACTTCAGAGCAGAGACAGCCGTAGGGACAGCAGAGATCGGTTGACCACATAACTGCCAAAATTATTGTCTCCCTATCAAGATATATAAACCTTGATGAATCCCATTGTCGTTAGCAAGAACAAGGAAACAAACAATTCCTGAGAAGAGAAGCCCAGAGAGAGCCAAGAGCCTCACCAATGTGTAGCGTTATCTCATCTGACAGTGAGACTTGGGTAAAGGCCTCAGGACTCTGTTAAACTTATAAATAGAAAAAATATAAAGTAATTTGCCCACATGATATAGGAACGTTCCTTGTCATTTGAGTTCAAAATAGCATCGCAGTCTCTTGCTGAAGCCTGTAGTGGGTTTAACTATTTTAACTGAATGCATATTCCAAAGCACTTACGTGAAAAGGCAGCCTGGCGGGGTGAGACACAGGCGTGAGCATCACCTTTTATGTGGTGATTATGTGGACCTTGAGGTCTGCATTTCAGATTCCTCTGTTTTTTCTCTCTTGTAATCTCGCATCTTAAGGACACTTGAGGTCCTGTCTGCGGGCGAAATTTTCTCTTTTAAATCCTAAGTCTTCTTATTTGCTGCTGGTACATCCTATTAGAACCACTGTTCCCACACCAGTTACGGTTGCCTGAGAAATTTCTAAAACTCAATGTATTTTTATTATCAACGTACCTTCCCTGAGAACAGCGTTTATTCTGGTGGTAAAAGAGTGGGTGTACCCTAAGCTTCCTGTCGTATCACTTGTATCGTCCTCATTTCTCTTGGGATGAGAGACACTCATTAGTAATAGAACAGAGGAGATAACAATCACACGCACACACAAAAAGCAGGTGAGGCCTTTTCTGCTTAGAGTCTGTAGATGACGAAAGCAAGGAAATGAAAGGGTAATGTTATTACTTCATTCTTAGATCATATCATTTATACTTAATGCCCTGCACAGCCTTGTGAGCATTACAGGATTCTGTTATCTACAGAGTAAGAAAGCATTAAAACCCCCCTAGTCTCTTATCTACACGCAGAATTTGCCCACGTCCAAGTCTTTTTGCCCTAAATCCTTTGCACACACTAAGCCGGAATACATGGTCATGGTTTGGGAATGTCCAAGAATCAGCTGGGAGAAACCAGTTTCTTCCATCCTGTTTCCAGGCTTGGCCAGGCTACAGGCTGCCCCTAAAGCTTCTCCTGTGGTTTCTCCTCTGGTCATCCCACCAGCCACTACTGACCAGGGTTGTCTGCACGTAGGTAGGTCACAATGAGTGTGCAATTCTTCATGTGAGGATGAAACAGGCAGGAGAAGGGCGTAGCTTCCTTCTTAGGTGGACACTTTCATTTTCAGCTCGCTCGGCCAATTAACTGCCACCTTCGAGCAGCCGCTTACTCCTATAGTACAGAAAAAACCAGGGAGCAATGTGACCAGTGACCTGAC
>CM020029.1:4077500-4105000 GCA_009769605.1 Bucorvus abyssinicus
ACCTGAATGTATTTTGTATGTATATGAGATGCATAATAGGTTTGCTATAGCAGTCCGGGACCGCTCCATCCTGACTAGCTATTTATCAGTTTAGTTCAGTTTCAGTGTCTGTCTGACACCTCTTATTGTAATTCAACTGTCTAATCATTTCCTTTTGTTAAGTGTGAATGTGATTTCACACTTCTACCTGGTCAGGTAGCTTTCTTGTTATTTAACAGTTAAGTACTTGATAATGATTCCCACTGTTTAGTGGGATTCTCCAGGGAAGGAAGAACCGAGCATAGGCCAACTATAATAAAAACAAGGGAAATTATGTTAGAACTGAAACTTTTTGTGTTCAACATTGTGCAGATGGAAATCCCTGATCTAAAAATCTACATACGCCAGAGGAGCGTTCAAGTGTGAAAATGCTACCAAGAAAGAGAATTTGCATTCTTTCCACAAAGTTTATCTGCCCACCAGTTCAGAAAGATAACGGGTCAAATATTCAGGGGATGGAAATAGGAGCAGTGTGGTTGCAGCCATTGGAGCAGTGTTGGTTCACTTCAGCTAAAACACTTGTACCAGGTTGTCCATGGAGTTTTGCAGGGATGGATATTTTTTTCCACCCCCCTTGCCTTTCTCGAAGTATTAGTGACTTCATTCTTAAAACTGCACCTTAGTCTCTGAGCATCAAAGCAAATAACGCCGCCTTGAAAAGAGATGAGCAAAATAAAGGAAAAGAAGCAGGAAGTGATTTTATCTTCACTCAACATTAGCATTTCAGATAAAAGTGAGGGTTTTTATATTCAGATATACAAAAACACACACCACCACGGCTAGAAGAGACACTGCCTTGAAAAGAGATGCAGTGTGTTAACCTGACTACAACAAAGCCCTTTATTCTTTTTTTTTTTTTTTTCTCCTTTCCCCTTTTCCTGCAAAGCGTAAGTTTGTGCTCTCACAGCTTCAGATGTTCTTTTGGTTAGGGTTGCTAGAATCCTTGCGATGCCATACATAAACATTTATTGCAATATCCATTAAGACTTAAGGTTTTAGATTTTCAACTATGAGGGAGAACTCAGCCAAAGATGCTTGAAAGATAAATACGTTTAATTAGGGGCAGAGGATGATCATTAAAGGAAGTCTGACTGCTGCAGAAGTCATTAACAATCTTAAATGAAATTTTTATTTTTATGATAGCCATTTACATGTATAATAAGAGCCAATGATTCTTGGGAGCAGTGTGACAGAAACAGAGTGTAGCGAGAACTCATGTAAGACATACTATTTAAATGAGCTGGTGTTAGCTATTCATATTTGTTAATGAACTAGATATGCAGGGCTATAAGAATGAATGTTCTGATGCTTTAAATTTTAATATCTAGAAATCAAGGGTAAGGACCAATTACTAGAATTTCCACCCTTAAAGGAATAATTAATAACGATATAACAAATGTACGAGCCCAAACTTCTGAAAAGTTTGCTTTTTAAAATCAGCATCAATAGGTGGAAATGATCAAGACCAGCGGAGTCGAGGCTCCCCGTTTTATACCAGCAGCAGGCTTCTGCACGGGAGAAGGAGCATAATTCTCCACGTTTTAAATATAATAATCCCCAAGAATGCCTTGCAGAGTCTTTTGATCACCTGTAGTTAATGAGGCCTGCAGCACAAATGAACAGGCTGTTCTCCTGCCCTTACCTTTATGGGAAAAAAGCAGCGTTCTAGTCTTACAGTAATTAAATAAAATGTAAATCCCTAATCCTATTTAGCCCTTCTAGTTAGACAGCCCAAGAAAGTTACTCTGCTATTACCTGTCTAGTTCTAATGATTGGTTATGATTTATAGCGTGTTTTTTTTTTATTGTTCTAAAAGTGCTCTGATGTGGTGCCTTGATGTCTAATGAAAAGAGATTGGTCTTAAAAAGCTGCTCATTGTTTATCCTGACTCTTAGATAACACATTTTTCTTCTGATAAAATATTTTTCTTATTTATTGTTCAAAACACACAATATAGACAATCATT
The DNA here is from genome assembly GCA_009769605.1 of Bucorvus abyssinicus. NCBI lineage: Eukaryota > Metazoa > Chordata > Aves > Bucerotiformes > Bucorvidae > Bucorvus > Bucorvus abyssinicus. The sequence continues at coordinate 4,079,506 of CM020029.1, forward strand.
CTAATTCGGGTGCTGTTTTATTCAGTGGTGTTTTATCCCTGGTGCCTGACTGTCTACCCTAGTACCTCAGCACATAGCTTTACTCTGAGATAAGCCCCCTCTCCTTTGCTCTTTCTGCCATGCTTTCTGTAGTTTGTCTGCAGGATGCAGGTTTTGAACTGAAGAGCGCAGTGGAGTTCTTACTGTGCCTTTCCGGTTCCAGCACAATCAAAGTTTTGTGTTTGGAATTGTCCTTGACATTCTTTCGTCCCACAATGGGGTGGACACAGTGTGCTGGAAACCATGACATCATTATCATTGACACAGACTTAAATAAATCACCTGCATCTTGGCCTCTTTCTGCTTATTCAAGGATTCTTCATCCGAAGGAAGAAAGTGCTCTTTATTTTTACAAACCTTTATCCCAAGGGTGGCTGGAAAATGCAAACTCTTACAAGTGTTTTCAAAATAAATACAGCGTGTGGTTTTAGACAGACATATTACATTTGGTCAGATGTGCTCCGAAGAGTTAGGTGCTCTCCGAAAAACAAACCGGCAAAGCCCCCACTTACGGTCCAGGCCAATTAAATAAATGCTAAGCGCGTGTTTGTGGATCCTCTGCCGCATCTGGGCGTGCAGGGGACCGTCCCGCTTTTATCCGCCCGGGTGCAACGCTCAGGAGCTTTGCTCTCGACTTGCAGCCCTGTATCCTCATAGTTTATATTTCAGCAAATCAAGGCTGAGGGGACGAAAACCCCAGGAATATATTTTTAAAAATATAATAATTTATAATTTTTTAAAATTTTAATTTTTTAGGAAGTGTACGGCAGGGTCACAGATTTTAGGGAGAGGGCAGGTCTAGGTAAAGAAAAGTCATGTTAGCCGCGTGTCGCAATGCTGAAGGATAAATTGTGCAACCGTCAGCTGAACGAGAATAAAAACGTACGTGAAAAATTGCAGCATGTACGCCGGTGACCTGCACGAAGCGAGAAGCGGCGCCGAGCCTTCGTGAGCCTTTAATAATTTTTGGGAAGCGACTAGAGGCTGTAACTTCTCTTTACCACAGAAGATGATGACAATGAGGAAGGAAGTGCAGCAGAAATCTTGAACATTACCACTATTATGCAAAAAAAAAAAAAAAAAAAGCTGTTAACTGTTTTCCCCTTGCTGACTGGGTAGACGTGCCCTCAGATGGAAAACTTCTGATACTTGTGACTCCTGACTACCAGAAATCACATGAGATGATCAAGGAAGAAAAGCACAATAACTATATTTATATCTAAGGCTGAACTTCTCAGAAATCCTGTACCTCGATTAAAATTTCTGGTAGGCTGCAATAAAAATATCAGATGTGAGGCTGGCCCAGCAGATCAATTATCCTAATTGACACCATTTTATTAATACATATTGAACTCCTAAATGTTTTGGACGCAAGATACCCCTGTGAAAATGAGCCTTAGAGAGGCAGAACGCCAGATCTGGGAAAAGAATCAAGGCTGGCTTGTCTGCTGTACAGTTTAAACAAATATTTTTCATCTGGTCTGCATATTCTGTGCTTTTGTACAAATTTAGCATCTGTTTGTACCTGCATATTTTAACTTAAGAGCTTTCATTAAGGGTTTTTTTTTTTTTTTTTTAAGCTTCAAAGCCATAAACATGTATATTTATACCACAGTATTGTAGGCTGGTTGTAAAGCTCTGAATTAAGTCATTCTGTGCTTTAGTTTTGATTAGAATGATACAATTAGAACCTGTTATTCTACCGACTAATTACTTGTAGAATGTGACATCTGAAGAATACTACAAGATTACAAATTTAGGAATGAACCGGGAATGCGCTCTGTTTATATTATTCCCCTATCTTCAGTCACATCATTGTGATGGAAATGGATTAATACTGGGCCAGTTTCTGTCCTCATCAAAATCTTTCGCACAAAAAAAAAAAAGAGGAATAAGAATTTTGATGCTTGGTGTATCAATAAGATTTTAATAGCAGGCTTTGATCTTCTTGCCAGTCTATCATTTGATTGGCCGAGCAGTATCCATCTTCCTGAATCATCATCGACCTGTGTTTGTTTCTGGGAAATTCTCTCTTCTTCTTTTTTTTTTTGGCTGTTGTTGAACCATTTCTGGGTGCCTTTGGACCTTTGATTCCTTACAAGGGCAGCTAAGCGAAAGATTAAAGCAGGTGTGTTTCACTTAAATCTCAAATACTACATTCTCTCACTTGAAAAGAAAAAGAGAGATTGTATGTTTGTGCATGTCTTCACATGAAGAAAGGCTGGCATTTAGGAGAAGTTGAACAGGCGAGGAAGAAATGCTGCGTATATTTATTTTTCCCCGTGAAAACCCTGTGGAAGGTTAAACCTTAACCAGGCTTCATGTGCGAATACCTGTTGCACATGAACTAACAAATCAGCAGCAAGAAACAAAGTTTGACAGGCGCTCGGAGGCAGCCTGAAACATCTTTGAAAAGGAGCGTTCTCCCCAGCGATGGAGCTGCAACCAGAAATCGAAATGCGATTTTAACTCGCCCGGAACCCCCCGCGTCACGGAAAGTAAATCGATCCATGAGAAATACATAGTAAATAATTCTACGCATACCATGCTCATTTGCATGTGAATTAACCCAATTTATGGCCATAAAGGCGGACTTTGTCAGCTCGCAGAAAACGCAAACAAATCGCTGGGGCAGAGGAGAGCTGCCCACAGTTGAAAATTTGTCACATTGCTGCACCACTTGATGTTAATACGGGCTGCGCTTCCAATGAGGTTAAAATGACGATGACAGCTCAGATCTGTGTGATGATTGATGGAAGTAGAGATAAGAACTTCTTAGATCTTCCTTTTTTATTTGCAGTTTCTTCCAGGTATAGATCTCACAGTGATTATTAACTGATTATTTTTGTTAAATACAGAAAAAAAGAAAAAAATTTCCCTTTTTTATCCCCTGGCTGCCTATGAGGTTTGCTATTGGGAAAAGCCCTTCATTTACTCCTACCAAACAGTTCTGTTTTCCACCACGGGCTGTCATGTTTAAAGTAAATAAGTTCTCGTCCATCCAGCACCGCTGAACTCATTCAGTGGCCAGAACAAAGCCATTGTATAGAGGTCCACAACGGCCCTTTTCTCTCCCTCCCCAAGCAGGATCTTCCCCGTTGCCGCAGCGTGCTCTCTAGCTTTGTGAGCAATTCTATAACGTGCCCATGCTAAAAGTGTGCGTGCTTATTTCGCAGAAGAAATGAAGGAAGATTATGACACTATGGGGCCTGAAGCCGCAATTCAGACCACTGGAAACAATGGTACAGGTAAGGTGTTGCGCCACACCAGCGTCGCTTTTCTTCGCTCTCACGTGGAATTAGCTGCGCGTGGAGTGACAAAACAATGTCTTTCTTGTTTTCCATTGAATGGTTGGGAAACATTTCCAGAATTCTTCTGGGTTTTAATTTTTCCCCCCGTTTGATCACAACGGTGCAGCGACAAACTCATTCGGTCAGAGTCCTCGCCACCGTTTCAGCCCCTCCTTTCAACTCCATCCTTGCGAGCGAACAGTTTTCAGCAGCGTGAGGAGACGTTTTCCCGGTGAGGGCAAATCTCATGTAGTTTGAAGTAGCTGGTCCAAGATCCAGTCGGCTTTCAACGAGAGCGACTGTACAAAGAGGATGGGCTGCGCCCTTCTTGGCCACCCCAGATTCGCACGGTGCCCCGAGTAAGCTACTTCAGGGGCTGAACACATCTTTTCAGCAAGACACACATAAACCCCTCACATAGATACGCACACACACACACTTTAAATGCATATTTATGAGATTATTATGTTTCTGGCTGATCTTTTTTTTTTTTTTTCCACTTTCCACATCTCTCTCTTTCCCCTCTTCTTAGAAATCAATACATTTTGTGGAACAAGAGAGGGGACAGAGATATTTAGCAGGCATCATCTCCGAGTCATCTCTCTCTCTTTTTTTTTTTTTTCTGTAGCAAAGCAAAACAGCAAAGGTTTCTGTTACTATTTTCTAATCCAAATGAATTCAGGGGTTTACCATGTGCTTTCCAAAGGCCACAAGGTCCTTCTCCATCCTCAGCACACTGAACGCTGTACATCACCCAATGCTGCTTTTGCATTTTGTCACTCTTTGAGGTGCTGCAGAGAGCTCTGATTTACACGGTTAAAAGTGTTTTCTAGTATAACTACATTTTTATGCACCACATTATGAGATTTAGCTCGTAGGTAATGCCCTCTACAAATATTACTGTAAAAGGTGGTACCTAAGTCTTGCAAGGATTTTATTACTCACACTTTCCTAATGTTGGTAACACCCACATAAAACCCCAATGCTCTTATTAAATAACACAAGAAATTGACTTTACAATACTTGAGGGGGAAAATAATAGGAAAATAAAACCATGTCACTGCTTTTTTCATCCATTAGGTTTCCTATGCATGAAAGGAAGGTGGCACGGAGGCACAGTTTTTCATTACGTGTATACTTAACGATGTTGCCATACAGAACTGGATACATACGTAATTTAAAAGCTTTTTTTTTTATTTCCAAGGGAAGTTAATAAAGTGACAAATTGTGCTCAGCACTTGGAGAAACAGGACTTTAAAAGACATCTGATTCGGAAATCAGACTTGATGGTTATCTGAATTACCATTACCAGAGACTCTGAGGTCCCTTATCAGTCCGTGTGACTTCCTTTGCACATATTTTTCTTACCATAACAGGCCTTGACTCTTTCATACTTGCAACATGGTCTGCTTGAGGGAGAAGACTTCATGTCTTCTTAGCCCCAACCCTTTCAGTATCTAATGGTCTCTTCTGCCTGCTCGACTTCAGCCTCATGGCACCTCTCTGCAGGCAGAGTGCCGTCAAGCCCCCGCACAGCCCTGCCGCTAACTCTGTGTGGGCTCCGTGGGGCGTCCTGTCTCTTCTGAAACCAGTTTTCTGTGGGAAAAGAAAAGGGTTGACCCTATCCATTTCGGTGCACTGCGAACTCATGGTTCAAAGACTGCTTTGCATTTAGGTGGTCTGCATCTAAAATGCAAAAGCTGCTCTGGATGTTGCATCTGGCAAGTTCTTCCCCAAATGTCCTGAGCAAAGTCCCAGCCCTATTTGCTGCAATGGGCAGCTTGCTCAAATAATCTTTACTAGTCGCCCAGTGCTCTGCTAGTGTTTAATTCAAATCTTCCATCACTGTGTCGTTCAGAGCCACCTCCCTACTGGAGGCTGGTGCCTGGGTAGGTTGGGTAGAACATGTTTCTGTAATGGCCGCAGTCTCCATAGTCTCTTCAGCGCGATGTCACATTATTTAGTCATATTAAATCATCTGATAAACTAAATGCCTTTGCCAGACTTTTCACTTTGAGTGGAAGATGCCAGGTGACAGTTAGAAGCTGCATCATCCTTCATGCAGAGTGAAAACTCCCCCAGCCTGACTGTTGAGGTGCCCCAACCACGGTTTGAGGAGCAAAGGGAGGAGGTCATTCCCTGAGCTATTGGAGATCCTTTCTAGCTAGTCTGGGAAATGTTCAAAGTTTTCTTCTATAGCCTCACTATAGGCTTTTGGCCTGTCTCGAGTACATGGCTTCAGTTTTTCCCTGTAGCTAGTAGGAGGATTTAACAGTGAGGTGAGGCTGAGACTCGACACAGTGAAGGAAGTTGGATCAGCGACTCCATCTTCAGGGAAAGCCATATCGTAGTGACCTTCTGGTGTCCAAGAAAGCCATTTGGGTCTTCCTACAGGTCAATATGGGCTCTTCCAGATGGGATAAGAAAGTTTCTCTCATTTAACACAACGTGTGTCTCCCTCTTTACACCAGCTCTCGTTTACAGCACTCGGTGACCCGGGCTGGGCGCAGGGATAGCAGATACAGACTCCTTCACATACATCCAACCAGCAAAGTTGCTGTAGGTGCATGCAACAACTGTGGTGTATTTTTAGCATCAAATTAATTGCAGAACCTCACTAGCAGGGAAAGAAAACTAAAGGAAAAAGTCTCCGTTATTAAATTATTCTGCTGCTGCCAGAACAGCCACTTCCAACTGGTACTTTAAGAAGAAATCTTGTTATCCATACATTAACCAGCTGCATTTTAATAGTGCACCATGGAGGCTTTAGAGTGGAAAAGCAAAAGTGACCATTAGAGTGAAAATTTTAGTCTTTGGTCCCGCTAAATTGATTTGTAAATATTTCTGGGATTTCTGACATGGTTACTTGACAAAACGGTGATTTGCAGGTTTTTTTTAAAGGTGAATGAATAAATTCGTACGGTTTATTTTATTGTACCTGTTGCAGTTATTACAACCGGGATGTTAGCAGGAAATAGGTCAAGAAACTCCCTGTAAACAAACAGACAATTTTTCCTGGTTTCGATTACTAACATCTGACAAGCTTCAAGTAAAGATCTCTTAATATAATTTAAAGAATGAGGAAAAAAAAAAATAACCTTCTGGGGGAGGAAAACAGAAGTAAAACTTGGCAGGTTGGAGGACGGGCCGTTTTCGGGCTGTAATCTGTGTGTACCAATGGGGGCCTCTCACTTCCTGGCTAATGAAGGCTGTGGTTTTATTAGCTTTGTTTGCGATTAAGGGCAGCTATCACCATCTCGCAGGACGAGTTCCCACACAAAATAACTGGTCTCCCAAGCTCCTTGAACCTCTCTCTCACTTTATCTTGCAAGGTCCTAAATGCCTCCAAAGATAGCTTTTCCTAAAATGTTTTATTTTTACGTGACACGGCCACCTCAGCTTTTGGAGCTGAAAATACTTCTGCTCTCCAGGCTCCAACAATTAATTAAAAAAAGACTTATTTGGTGAGGTCACCCACCGTAGATCTCGCTGCGATGCTTCCCTCACAGGAGGGGATGTACAATGCGTGTGCAGCGTCAGTCCACGAGGAATCCGGGAACATGACTTTCTGCAGGGAAAACAAACCAGGGCACGCAGCGGGGGGAAGCAAACCGTGCCCCCAGAAATGGAGAGAGAAACCTAATGGTGATCAGATGGGTCTTTTCAGTAACACCGGGTGAGCTTCCAGCCATGTCTGAATTGTCAGTAACGGCGCTGGTGGGAAACCAGATACACGTGGTCACCTTTTGCTATTTCTGTTAATCTGCGGTGTCGCAGCCCTGGCTGTATTGTTTTGGTTAAGGATCTGACAGCTTTTCCACTAAATCCCCTTGTTTTTAGGGGTTTATAATGTAGACATAAACATTTGCTTTAGCTCCCGGATTGCAGGCACAGACATAGAAGCTAAATAATCCAGAGAATTAGGAAGCCGAGGCCAGTAATATCGCAGCAGTCCTCCATAGCCTGTTGGATCAGCCTCCAGATAGACCTGAGGGCCGGGAAGGAAGAAGATCATTTGGGTTTTAGTTTAGGATGGAAGCTCCTAATATTAAGTCAGGCCTTGCTCGGAGGCTTGAATCCCCATCCTATAAACGCAGTTGCAAGCTCCAAAACCCATCAGCTCGCCTGGAGGAGGGGAAGGACACATGGAGCCATCCTTTGGAGTCATCCCACCTCCTTCTTCCCGATCCCATATCTCCTCTCTGGAGGAAAGCTCTCTTTTCCTGCTTCGTAGGTAGCGTTTACTGGGTCATGGCCTGAATCTGGTGAAATATAAACTTGCTTTCCTTGGATCTACTGCTAAGCCAAGAGAAGGAATGTAGATGTGTTGATATTAAGCTGGAGGATGGATGCTCTTGCAACTGTTGGAACATCTAGGCCTAGCAAGGAGAAGAAAAGTCGGGTTTCCAATGTAAAAAGTGCTGCCTTAGCTTTGTTCTAATATAAATGACATCAAAAACCTAGCCTGATGCTCTTGTGCATAAGGTGTACTTCAGTAACTGCCATTTTGTTATCTGTCTCTCACAGCAACAAAATGGAGGTAAGGCACTCGGTCTTGTTCTCCGTACTCCCACTCCCCTTCTCTAGAAGTTGTTCTTTTTTTTTTTTTTTTTTTGAAAAAAAGGAGATCTTATTTCTCATGTTAATAACAAATGATAACAGGAGCTCCAGAAGGACCAAGGGAGGAGCTCTGTGGTGGTGCAGTGATTCCCTACAAAACCCTATCCACTGCGATAGGAACAGAAGCTTCCTTCCAAAACCGAGGTCCCATGCCCTGTGCCATTTGGTCACTGTCACTAAAATACTGCAGAACAGTTGAGAAGCTGCTCAGCTCATACGAAAAATAGGGCATATTTGTCTCAGCCAGAGGATTTGATTTTATCGGCTGAAGGGACGAGGTTTGCACAGACGAATATCTACTTGTATCAATGATGGCGAGATCCGCGCTTCAGATCAGGCGCTCGCAGGTTCCCAGTTGTGCCCCAGTCAGAGGCCACCCCTCTTTTTGACTGCCAGCATCACCTTTCATTCTTGCAGGAAGCTGAGGCCAAGTGTTTACCTGTTTCTGAACACCAAGGAGCTGGTTCGTCTCTCACTTCCAGTGGTTACAAACCAGTACAACCCTGTAGGGCCATAACCCCTTTGATTTCCAGGGCTTTACTCCATGTTGCTCCCTGGCGTCAGTGAGAGCAGAAATGTGCCATTTACTATTTTACTTTTACATGAACTGTAGAATAGTTTATGGCGTTGCCTCATTTTCTTATTTCACCTAAGGAGAAATACTTTAAAAATGTAATCAATCCTGAGCCGTTCTTTTCATTTACGGTCAGTTAAAAACAAGTATCTTTAATTCCTTGCTACAAACTGTGTCTTCCAAGATTTGTTTATATTAAAAAAAAAAAAAAAAGAGAGAGAGAGAGAAAAAATGATCAGCTCCTTTTTTTTTCCTGGTATAATTATATTAATATTTGTCTATAACACCCAAGAGTTTTTAAGGTCTTTTCTGCATGCAATGTTCATACATAGAGGAGAAAAGCATATTTTTAATAACAGGATATTTTGTGGTTGAGCATATATTATGTTTCACGGGTGCATGGAGAATAAAAAATTGGGTTTACTTTTGAGGAAAAGAAGGAAAGCTCTTGTACAGACTGTAAAAGTGGTTTTAGGCTTGGTATCCTTGTTATGGCCTAAAGCATGTGGTTCTATTTGCAGAAATCTATGAAGCAATGCTTCTTTTAAAACAACCTATTCTCCCGTTGTAAGTTAATTTTTCAGGGAGGAAAAAAAAAAATGAAAGGAAGATCTTGTGAGCAATTCTCTTCCCGCACCCAACACAGAATAGCAGCCTGAGGTAGGACCTGTCATGGAGAAGTGGTGTGGTCTTTACCACCTGCAACTACCGTCCTCCACGCAGGGACTGCCTCGAGGTCTGCGGGATCCGAGGGCAGCTGAGCTCAGCCCTGTAGTTCGAGCTGTGTTCATGAAAAAGCTGTGGGTCCCTCAGGAGCCCCCTGAAGGTTCAGGTTCCATAGATGAAGGATTACCTGCATTACCCAACCCTCATAAACTTCTCCTGCTGCCCCGTAGAGCCCGTGTTCCTGTTAATTTAACTGCCCGCCCTTACTTCCATCCGCGCTGGTGGAAAGCCCACATAAATTTTATTAGGAGCTGGAGCAAGACTGATGAAAGCGAGGATCCAGCTGCAGCCCCAGCCCCGTAGCACCAGTACACCAGCTCAGCCTGCGCGGTGTGACACCAACCGACCCGGACGCACTCAAACCCCCTTTCTTTCCCCCTTCTCTCGTTTTAGTGAAGAACGCAAATTGCACGTCGGACTTTGAGGAATACTTTGCTAAAAGGAAACTGGAGGAAGGAGACGGGCATGCCGTCAGCATAGCGGAGTACCTGCAGCGCAGCGACACAGCCATTATTTACCCCGAAGCCCCCGAGGAACTGTCTCGCCTTGGCACTCCAGAGGCCAACGGGCAAGAAGAAAATGGTGAGGCTGTAATTCATTTTTAGCCAGTCTCCTGACCTCGTGCAGCTGTTGCAATTATAAATGCACTACATGCCTGGGTGTTTACCTTAAAAATTGGAGAACAGCTGCAGCGGCATGGAATTTCATGAGCAAAGACCGGGGCTGTAATTTCAGTGTATTGTGATTTTTCAGTCAGCAAATTTGTATTATTTGGCGGGTGAACTGAAGAGCTGAATTGCAACGGGAGGAAGGCTGCTGCTCTCGTTGGGAGTTTGAGAAGTTTTAATCCAGTTTTAATGCAACAAAAGACGGGGCGTCCGGTCTATTGCTCTCCGATGCCCCGATAAGCGATTGGAAAAGCCTTGGTAGGAAGGATACGGCCAATGGCACAAGTGACATAATGGGCTGGGGCTGGGATGCAAATCACTGACTGATTGGGAAAAGTATTTCTTAGTTTTCCAGGCAGCGAAGTCTCCAGTAGGAGCGATGCCCATAACTAATTTCCTGGCGGGGTCCAGAGCGGGTCCTGCAAGTCTGCCACGGGTGTGCGTGGGTGCCGGTGCCTCCGCCGCTGGTTGGAAGTGCCGTCCCTCCCTCTTGGGCAGCAGATTGCAGCGATTCCTCTCATACCATCCCGGGCAATCAGCCCATGAGCTGCCATTGATTTGCTGACCTTTTGGCCTGCTTCTCTTCCCCCCCCTCTCCATCCCGGGGCGCAGACCTGCCACCTGGAACTCCAGATGCCTTCGCCCAACTGCTGACCTGCCCCTACTGCGACCGGGGCTACAAGCGCCTGACGTCCCTCAAGGAGCACATCAAGTACCGCCACGAGAAGAACGAGGAGAACTTCTCGTGCCCTCTCTGTAACTACACGTTTGCCTACCGCACCCAGCTCGAGCGGCATATGGTGACACACAAGCCAGGGACAGATCAGGTGGGGGGCTGGTTTTAAGTGATTTCTTTCTGTAATAACCCCTTAGAGAAACGATATTGCTTTGATTGGCAATCATTATTAATTTTTCATGGCATTTTGAAGATGCAGATCTTTTAATGGTAATAGCTTTAATTGAGGTCTAAATGATTTTTTGATGGTCTCTTCTAATATGATTTAATAGTCTTATGTTCACGATCGAATGAGTGTGTTAATTTCTAATTTAGAAATTTTATTTGCACTTTAACTTGACTTTAGTTTCGTTTTTATGTTCCTCAAAAAGTGAATGAAACTGTAGCATTTTAATTATACATTATTAAACATCTCAGCAATTTTAATTCCATTTTTCACCTAGTTTTACTTTGCAGTGTTGCAAATAGGAGCTCCAAGACCCACGAAAAGATCCGCTAATATTTTTTCATTACTTTTTGAGTAACCTTTTCAATCCCACGAAATTATGCGTATTTTGTATAATTGTTAAACATAATTACACATTTTTAGAGCAGCTCATCCCACAGTATATACAGGCTGTCATTTGTGACCGTGCCACTAACACGCGCGCGCGCAAGAATCGAGGCGTCGCTATCATTTGTGTATCCCGGCAGAGTATCTGCAATAAATCAAAGCAGTTTTTTTTTCCTCGATGTGATGCGTGTAATATTATATCAGCGCTGCGTGTAAGGAAACGCTGCGTATCTCAGACAGGTGACTGAGCTTCCCTTAGTGCTCCTAAACAGGCTGGCAACAGACCTGGGCCACAGAACTCTTTAGGTACCGGCAGAAAAACTACCCCGGAGAATTACGTCGGAAACCCCGTCATATGGAGAGCTGTGGTGGACAGTCAAATGGCGTGGTTAAAACTGAAATAAATAGATGGGTGCGTTGTGTCAAATTATAAAGGCTTTGTGCCATATTTATTTTTCTTAAAAACCTGAAAATCGTGATCGCTGTAGTTCATGGTCGGCTGTATTTCTCTCGGTGGGTTTTTCTCAGCGTAAGAGAAATTCAGGTAGGCAAACACACATCTCCTAATCACCCCATTTTTGCAATTAGCATTTTTAAGAGAACCGCATCTTTTCCTTGATCTTCAGTTGCTCTAAATGATTCTAGAACAGTTTCTCCTTTCCTTCCCGTAGCTTTTCCAGCAGACAAACGCGTCCTCACATGTGTATTTTTCCTAACCTGATCCACCGTAAGGTTCTTTCTTCTGCTTTGTACCATCCAAAGCACCAGGGAGGGAAAAAAAAAAACCACCAACCCGCCTAGATATTTATCCAACGTAACCGCCTGAAATTTCACATGCGAGAGCGCGCTGGTGCTGGCGCATTATGAATGGTAGCTTTGGTGTTGAAAAGTCCCCTCATTTGCTCATGGCATTTACAATTAGTAAATTAAAATGATTGTATCATATTAACAGTGGCACAACTAAAGTTTATAGTAGTCCTCGGAGGGCGATGGGGGGAGACAAAACAGCTGTTGCTGTTTGTTTATGCAACTCAGCAACATATGAGCGCGGGTCCCTCAATGGCGCGCGGCGGGCTGGGCTCTGCTTGATCTTTGAAGGTTGCTGCTGTTTGAACAAACCTCCCTGTGTCCCATGTAACACCATCTGTCTCGCCAGGAATGTGGGAAGAGGCAGCACACCCTCGCAGTTGTCATACCGTTTCGGCGCTGCCTTTTTTTTTTTTTTCTTTTTTTTTTCCCTCCTCCTTTCCCCCCCTCCCTGCTCCTGCAATAGGCTTTTGTGTCGTGGCCGCCTGCAAAAGGCTGTCCTCCTACCTTGAGCATCCAGAGCGGCGGGCTGCGCTATTATTAATATTATTAAATTTTCTGAAGTATTTTTTTTTTAATCTGCAAATTCAAAGTCACGAGGCTTTTCTTGCTTGCTGCGAAAAGGTCAGCTGCCTTTGATGATATCTTTCTGCCACTTTTCACTTGCAACTTTCCCTCGCCCCTTAGAAGAGCACCGGGGGAAAACATGGCACGAAAGGTAGCTCAAGTCTTCCCTGCTGCTCTGTGATTTTCAGAAGCGTTTCCAGCAGTAGCTCAAGCCGAAGACGCCGTCTCTTCTGCTTGATAATGAATTAAATCTTACACGAAATGCCACTGACGACAGTGTTTCTGTCTTTCCTACGCACGCAGTAAACAGAATTTTTAAACAAGCTGAGTCCCACATGTTCAGAATCTGCTAGGAATATTGAGAGTCACAAATCTTCTTATAAAACAGTTTCTCTCATTGTGAGATACCTTAAAGCAACACATTCCTGATGAGAGACTTAGGAAATAATTCTAAAGCAAATATCGAATGCTCCTGTGAAAGTACTTTCTCATTTGTTTCGGTTTACTGCCAACATTCTGATTTTTATTGCAACACTGATGAGACAAATAAATGTACATGCAGACCTTTCGGTCCGCTTGATAAATTCAGAGGCACATTAATTCTGTTTTTGTTTTTTAAGCTAGAAATTCATGGTTTCTCTTGCATAAAATTCACGTCGGTACCTTCCCCTTTTTTTTTTCCTCCCAGCACCAAATGCTGACCCAAGGAGCAGGCAATCGCAAGTTCAAATGCACTGAGTGTGGCAAGGCCTTCAAATACAAACACCATCTGAAGGAACACCTGCGAATTCACAGTGGTGAGTAGCGGAGGTGCTGGTGTGCTCATTTGCATTTTGTTTAATTAGCTGAGTTTTAAAGACTGCTTAAAATTTACACAGTTCTGCTTCTGGCTTCTTGGAGCTACTAAGGTATTTCATGAGTGATATCTGAGTCATCCTCATTTATCATGCTGTTAATACCACGGTCTCGCTGAAAGATTTGGAAATAGTAAAGCTTCCTGCAAATAGTATAGATCGTTTGTTCGGCAGCTTGAGTTCGGAAGCGTTCATTCATTTCTGTGCAGCCGGACCCTGAAGAGTCTGTTATATTTTCCATAGCAAAAAGTCCCCCAAACAAAACGCAGCTCGTATTCTCGCCGAACGAGCGAGCGCGAAGCGTCTCGTGTGGAATGACTTCTGCACTTTGGCTCTCCTGCTTGACGCGGGGTTCGGCACACGAAATGCCACAGGGCTCTGTCCCGGAGCAAAACTCCGCCAATGCTGATGTGGAGGTCCTAACATCAGGACTGACCATGGTCATTTCAGTGAAAATTCCTTTTTTTTTTTGGAAGGAATAAAAAAAGACAAATCAAACTTGCGCAGTCTGGATTTGATTTGACCGCCTTTGCCCTGGGGTACTTACCTGTGACTTGCCACGGTCAGTCTGGAGCCAGTCTCGCACCTTGGCAGCAGTTGCCAGCTGGAGACCGTGGGTCCAAACTGACCTCAAGACCCGTAGAAAGAGGAGAGGGTAAAGCAGTGGTGGAGTGCAGCCGTATTTGTAGAATTAATATTTCCTTTGCTATTAATCACTGGATACACAGACGATCAGTTGGGTATCAAATGCGATTGCTTGCAATTATAGCAACAACACTGATAATTAACGTTTGGTTTTAATTATCATTTTAGGTGAAAAACCATACGAGTGTCCAAACTGCAAGAAACGTTTCTCCCATTCTGGCTCCTACAGTTCGCACATCAGCAGCAAGAAATGTATTGGTTTAATCTCTGTAAATGGCAGAATGAGAAACAATATCAAGACGGGTTCTTCTCCTAATTCTGTATCTTCCTCTCCTACTAATTCAGCCATCACACAGCTGAGAAACAAGCTGGAGAATGGCAAGCCGCTCAGTATGTCTGAACAAACAGGCCTACTGAAAATTAAAACAGAACCACTAGATTTCAATGAATATAAGGTTCTCATGGCCTCACATGGGTTTAGTGCAACTAGTCCTTTTATGAATGGTGGACTTGGAGCAACCAGCCCCTTAGGAGTTCATGCTTCTGCTCAAAGTCCAATGCAGCACTTAGGTGTAGGGATGGAAGCACCATTGCTTGGGTTTCCTGCGGTAGGCAGTAATTTAAGTGAGGTGCAGAAGGTCCTACAGATTGTGGACAACACGGTTTCCAGGCAGAAAATGGACTGCAAGGCTGAAGAGATCTCCAAGTTGAAGGTTTACCATATGAAGGATTCATGCTCTCAAGCCGAGGAACAAGGAGTTACCTCCCCCAGTATTCCCCCCGTGGGTCTTCCAGTAGTAAGTCATAATGGTGCCACTAAAAGTATTATTGACTATACATTAGAGAAGGTCAATGAAGCCAAAGCTTGCCTCCAGAGCTTAACCACAGACTCGAGGAGGCAGCTCAATAACATTAAAAAAGAGAAGCTGCGAACCCTAATAGACCTGGTAACTGAAGACAAGATGATAGAGAACCATAACGTATCCACTCCATTTTCATGCCAGTTCTGTAAAGAAAGCTTTCCTGGTCCCATTCCGTTGCATCAGCATGAGCGTTACCTGTGTAAAATGAACGAAGAAATCAAGGCAGTCCTTCAGCCTCACGAGAACATGGTTCCCAACAAACCTGGAGTGTTTGATAAGCAAACCCTCTTGCTGTCATCAGTACTTTCTGAGAAAGGAATGACTAGCCCCATCAACCCATACAAGGACCACATGTCTGTACTTAAAGCATATTATGCTATGAATATGGAACCCAACTCTGATGAACTACTGAAAATTTCCATTGCTGTTGGCCTTCCTCAGGAATTTGTGAAGGAATGGTTTGAACAAAGAAAAGTCTACCAGTATTCAAGTTCCAGGTCACCATCACTGGAGAGGGCCAGTGCCAAGGTGGCGCTGGCTGCCACCAACAACACTCCCACTAAAGACTCTTTGTCAGCCAGATCTCCAATAAAGCCTGTGGACTCTATAACTTCACCATCTATAGCTGAACTCCATAACAGTGTTACTAATTGTGATACTCCTCTCAGGCTAACAAAACCTCCTCATTTTACCAATATTAAACCAGTTGATAAATTGGACCACTCTAGGAGCAATACTCCTTCTCCTTTAAATCTTTCTTCCACATCTTCTAAAAACTCCCACAGTAGTTCTTACACTCCAAACAGTTTCTCTTCCGAGGAGCTTCAGGCTGAGCCTTTGGACTTGTCTTTACCAAAACAAATGAAGGAACCCAAAAGTATTATAGCCACAAAGAACAAAACAAAATCTAACAGTGTAAATTTAGAACACAACAGTGTTTCTTCATCATCTGAAAACTCAGATGAGCCACTGAACTTGACTTTTATCAAGAAGGAGTTTTCTAATTCAAATAATCTGGATAAAAGCACTAACCCAGTATTTGGTATGAACCCATTTAGTGCCAAACCTTTATACACAACACTTCCACCACAGAGCGCATTTCCCCCAGCCACTTTTATGCCACCAGTCCAGACCAGTATTCCTGGGCTGCGACCATACCCAGGACTAGATCAGATGAGCTTCCTACCACATATGGCCTATACTTACCCAACTGGAGCAGCTACTTTTGCCGATATGCAGCAAAGGAGAAAGTACCAGCGGAAACAAGGATTTCAGGTAAATTGTTGCAACCGTTTTCTTTCGAAAGGCTAGAATTTAGTATTTTGTGATATGTCCTCTTACAGAAGAAAAATCCCAGAGCTATATTCAACTTTTCCAACAAAATGGGCAGAGTTTATTTTAGTCTGAGCATGCCAAAAATGCAGTGGAGTAGGAAAACAAACCGTAAAAGTACCTCTACTTGTGTTCAGAAGCGGTATTGATACCTTTGAATAGGTGTAATGCTGGTGGGTTTAGTCTGTTAAAGAACTCAGCCATTTCTTATTGTATCTAAATAATAATAATAATATCAATGAAAAATCCCATCCTGCAGAAAAAAAGAAAAAGGAAACTTTGTAGGGAAACTCTCTATGGGTCATAATTTCTCCAGGGCGTAACTACATTTCACCATGGGGAAACGGAGCGGTGGGAGACCTTTTGGGAACCACCCCCACACATGGACACAAAGTTGTATCCCTCTAAGCAGAGGTCCATATGGCCTCGTAGCAGCTCTGTCTTGTTGAAAGCCTTCAAAGCTTCCTTCTCCATGTTTTTTTTTGAGGGGGTTTGTTCACCCACCGCACATGGGAAAGTCTTTCTCTCTTCTCATGAGTGTCTGGGGGATGAGAAACATTGACACGTTGCTTCATAGCGCCTTCCTCCAGCCTACCTACTGCCCTTCCCAGACTACCAGTCTTCTAATCCTGCCAGTCATCTGGAAGAGCTTTGAAAAAACCCAGAGATTAAACAAAATTATTTGGAGAGGTGGCAGCTAGCGCCCTTAATCGCAGACAAAGTCTTCCCCTGGACCTGTAATGTGGGTCAGCACTTCTGCGTGCCTGGGTACAACCTTTAATCCTCTTCCCGGGTCGCCCCAGAGTCGATACATGAGGAGTGAAGGATTTCGCCGCTTGCGTGCCTACAGCAAAGAGCTGCTCTGCAGAAGTCACGTACTTTTATAGCTTTTTGCCGGGTGTATTCAGATATAAGGTACAGAGTTGAGTTAAATGAGATTAACTGATTATAGATTAATAATTTTTTTTTTTTTACATTCGCGCATGTTCCCCCATGTCCTATTACGGTCTATTCGTAATTTTACTGACTAGTAAATGTTTTATGGTTTCAAATGTGAAAATCAGGTATGGTTTTACATTACAGGCTGTAATCCCTCTTTGCACAATAGGAGCATAAATAGCACTGCACCTCCATAACAGCTGTTCCACTATTCCAATTTACAGTACATCTGCCCTCTTTGTAAATGTATTTAAGCCTATTTAATCTTCTCTAATATTAATTAGTGCAAACCCAGTCTAAGAAAACCGAACTGTGTGATAGCAAATGGAAATGTATGTTATCATGCAAGTTTGCACTCTCTTTGGATCAAGACAAAATAAATATCAAGAAATTTAATAATTTACTGATCCACATTCATTATTGCTTAATGCTGAAGGCTGTTTTAACATAGATAGAACATTGATAAAAAGTGTTATTAATATTCCCTATTTCAAATTACAAAATTAAATATAAAAATATAGCTTGAGGCCTTTAGTCGGGAGACATACATTTAAATGGATTGCATAATAATAACATTTGTACCTAAATATAAAATTCAATTAAAACCTTTCTACAGATACAGAATATATCCGAGTTTCAGTGTTTTGAAAGGAATGAACTCTTAGCCATTGCTTACGCTCACCCCTGTAAAATATTACAATGCCTTTTGCTGTCCATAAAGAGCCTTCCTTTTGCATCTTCCATTCCTCGAAAATATTTAGTGTCAATGTGAAACATACCATCTGCTTGTGTAAAACATACTATTGCCTAGTGCTCAAGCCCAGAAAGTTGGTTGAAGGCGGAGAAGTAGGAGGTTCCTCACTATTTCCACATTTCCCACCAGCTGCAGTTTCATCGTCGATGGGTTCCTATGCTCAGAGGGACCACCATCCTAAGCAGACATTATTTTAGCTTCTCGGGGTGGTTGGTTCCTCTGTGGGAAGGAGCAGTGATGGAAGCGGGTGATGCTGACGGGTGGTTCCCTCACAGGGAGAATTGCTTGATGGAACCCCAGACTACATGTCCGGCCTCGACGACATGACGGACTCCGATTCCTGTCTGTCCCGAAAGAAGATCAAGAAGACGGAAAGTGGCATGTACGCGTGCGACTTATGTGACAAGACATTCCAGAAGAGCAGTTCCCTGCTGCGACACAAATATGAGCACACAGGTAGGGAGGCTGCCTGCGCTGAGGGGAGGGATGAGGTCCATGCTATGTTCTTCAGCGATTCATGAGAACACTTGTGCAATGAACGGACCAGCTGAGGTGTTCAACAGGGAAGAAATAATATTTTTGCTCAGTTCAACTTATTTTAATGTTTTTTTAAATGGTTATTGCTTGGGAAAGGACTGTTGGATGTGATGGGGTGAATCTTGGCAGGGGCTAGGTGAGCTCATGTCATGTTGAGCGCAGTGGCAGTTGTGGCAATCAGCATCTCGCAGTCCGAGCCCTCCTCAAATAAGGCAGGCCCTAGCACTCAGAAAGGACTGAAACTTGGTCAACACAAAGCCTGGCATGCGAAGGAGGAGTGACAGTGTATTTCTCGTTTCTTAGACACTATCTAACCCCGCACCATTTAATCCAATAGAAAAGCTTCCACTGACGTTAGCAGCGCAAGGGCTGGCTCTGGCCAAGTTACCTCAAAGCAAACACCTCACAGGGGTTGCTCTCGCCGTGACTTTGCACTCCAGCAGGACGGGCAGGGTGCATTTCACTTTCTCACTTCTCAGTTAATGCCCAGGGAAGGTTTCCTCCTTTCCCAAGTAGGAACAGGTTTTTGTCTCATTCAAGGAATCTCGCCAAAGCTCAATGCGGATTGTCAGCTTAAAACATATATTCGTTTGAAAAAGACCCTTCATCACACCTCTCCTGGCCGTGGTTCCCCTTGCAGGGAACCACCACCCCATCCCATCCCATCCCATCCCATCCCATCCCATCCCATCCCATCCCATCCCATCCCATCCCATCCCATCCCATCCCATCCCATCCCATCCCATCCCATCCTGTCCCCCCCATCAGCCAGGACAGGCATGAGCCTGGAGGTGGAGAGCTCTCGAAGGGAGACACATTGGCTCAGCATGTTTCAGCTCAGGGAAAATGGGGCTGGAGCTCCCCCAATAATAGAGATATCAAGTTCTGTTAGACAAAGGGAATGTGAATTATCACGTGAATTATCGTGCAGCAGGACATAAACCAAACTCCAACTTCCTAGAGTTAGAAAAAGCTTACTCAGGGGGAAACTTTCCGTAACTTTGAAAGCTGAGTCCCACTTCAGGAAATGAAGCGAGTCACATCATCCTTCAATCTCACCATGTGATGGTAAAAAACTTATACCTCTCTATTAATACACCTTCCAGGCCCCACATAACCATTTGGCATTTCACATATGAACAATTTACAATTCAGAAGCGGGCTGTGCCTTTAAAAAAAATTCTTTACTTTGTTATTTTTCCTTGTTATACTTTTCTTTCAAATTTTAAGCTAATCCCTCAGAGGAAAATAAAAAAGGAAGTTATAATACATGTGGGATTAGGAAAGAAAATTAAAAGCAACGTTTTGGACTAGATCAGCTAGTTCATTGGTGGAATGTGCTTCCCACTACATTATTCAGATCGAATTGTTTATTCAGTAGAAGAAGCTTTGAAGGCTTTACGTCCCTGCACCTTTCCTCTCCTGAATGATTTTATTACAGCCATCTGCAAACATTATGGTTTACTACGCTACTACCGTAAAGCTCTTATGTTAGAACTAGCCTTCATATATATCGGGATCTGGACATATGGTTGAATCCCATAAAGTTGGTAGTCCATAAGGTCGACAGACATATGGTTGAAAGGCTGAAAATTTGACAAGCTGAAATGTGTGCAATCACCTTGATTTGCAAAATAAACTGCATTTGTAAAAGCAAAAATATGTTCTGGTCCTTAAGCAGCACAGGAACCTACTGCCTCAAAACATACCACACAGCTGCGGTGCAGGGACTTTCCTCCTTCTTCTTTGCTCTGTCCCTTTTGGCTTCTCGACTCTTTGTCCGTCAGGTTTATGGGACTCAGCCTTACGATCCAGAACATGTATGTGGTGTCATATTTAATACGCTAGAACTACAGCACCTCACCAAGCTCGAGCGTGGCGCTTAGAGACAGGAAGGATGGTCTCGTGGCAAAGGCACAGGCGCTGAAGCTGGAAGCACCACGCTTGCTTATGCCATCCCACAGACTTCCTCCTCAAATTTCAGCAAATTCATCTTTCTCTCACCTTCGCCCATCTTTGACCAGCCCGTCTCTCCGGGCTGTTGTAAATCTGAATTCATGCAGGTTGAAATCCTGCGATGGAACTCGCTACATAAAGTGTGAAGGATTATTAAGGACGTGTTTTCCTTTACGGAGCCTCCACGCATCACGCTGATGTTAGAGGTGGCTAGGAGCTCTGAAGACCTTGGCTGGGCTAGCCTCCATAACTCATTCACAGCCTTCAGGAGGCACACTGCGCTGGGGCTTTGGCTAATGGTTATCAGGCAGCTTCAGTGAATTTCAAATGAGTTTGATAGTTTTGGGAAAAAGCTTGTGATTGCATTAATAACAGAGGTGCGATATTGCCGTCCGTGTTCAGTGGAAGGAGCCGAATTCAAAGTACAGCCACCTTCTGCATTTGGGGTCATTGTAAGAGTAGGTCCAGATTTTTCCATCAACTTCTTGAAACCTAAAAAAGAGAAAAAGCTTCCTTTCTGAGTGCGTTGCTGTTTTCTGTCCAGCTGATCACGATCCGTTGTTACTTCATTAAATGCATATTTTAGGAGGAATGGGAACACTTCCTGTCTTTCCTGGAGAGGCACAAAGAGTGGACACTGTTTATGCTGATGTCCTTTTCCCTATGTAAAAAAAATCTACGTGCTTTTGAGGTCTTTTTTTCTGATATTTGAACAACCAGATTTTTCTTTGACACCACTTCTCATGGTCCACATGCTCCTATTGCAACCAATGATAGAACAAAGGGTAAAAGAGTCGGACAGAGGCCATGTTCCTGCTTTGCAGCCCCTAAAGATTTACCCCAGAGAAGTTATTTGGAGGAAAAAGAAGGATTGGCACGTAAAACTACATGAGCTGGCTTAATCATGTGCAACACGAACTGTTGTAAAGGAGAAAACAGGAATGTCACAGGCACTGAGTTTCCCTGCCAGGGGCGAGAAGAATGGGATTTGGCCGGTTCTTTGTGTCAACCCAAGAACTTTTGATAGGAGCATGCGGTCGCAGATCAAGGAGCTCCGTGATTACCTCTGCGTGCTGTGCCTGCCACAGCTTAAGCACAGTAGAAAAAGGGCCCCAGATTTCACAATCCATAATTCTTCATTTATGCAGTATTAGCGGTATTTTGCAATAGTTTCTAGCTTCACGTGGAGAAGGAAAATTTATTGCGTTGCTGCAATGAGTGAATTGCACTGGTTCTGGCTGGACTGAAATGTAGTTTAGAGGCCACTGCTTGCTGCAGGACCAAATTGTGCCCAGTTAATTTGGGGATGCCATTTAATTTTAAGAGAATGTTTGTGTCCATTTGATAGTTTGATCTTCACAAGATCCTGCTGCTTTAAAACGAGAGGACGCAGCACTGTAATTAGGGTGCAGAGCAGGGCAGGTAATGCAGGAATTCAGTGCTCATGTTATTTTCCTTCCTGTCAAGTCTTATGAACTCATCCTAACTTTGTTCAGGCTGAAATTCATTGAGCAGACACTGCATGCGTCTAATCTCAGATTTCTCCAAGCTGCTTAGCACAAGGTTTTGAGGTACTTTCCTTACTAGAGGTGAAGAAGATGGTTGCCTTCACGGCAAAGCATTGGCGCCATTTGGCGAAAAAAATAAGGAGGGGAAATGGTAATGGGTAAGCGAGCAGGAGAGCAAACAGAATGGAGCACCTAGAAAATAAATATCCTGGCCCCTGGGTAGCAATCCAACCCCCTGACGGTCATCAATGCCGCGTTGGGTTGATTCAGGAGCAAGGTGAATGTTGGCATTTTTTCTGCTGTCATCAATGCCCATGTGGGCTACACACCAGCTTGATCGTAGTTTCACGAGGGAATTTGCAGCGCGCCTGCTCTGCAACAAAAGCTGGAAATGGTTTTTCAGAATCCTACCTAGAAATTTTAAATCCTTTCATTGTTGTTCTATATTACATCATATTCTATTTTATTACTTGTGTGGGCTGTCGAGGGCCTCATAGCTGTGCGAGTGCTTTCATCCTTTCCTTTCCCACTGTATATTTTATTAAGACCTCTTTTTTATTTTTGTAGCTTTCATGCTGATGCAAGCACTAGTTTTATTTCCAGATTGATTCTGTAAACTAAATATTGTTCTTGAGCCTGGTAGCAAATCAGCTCGCTCTGGCTAGTATTTTGAATTCCCAGCTCAGGAGTTTTCTTTATTTAGAGCTTGATTCATAAAACATTTACATGCTATTTAAAGGTTATTTTTTCTTGCTTTACTCTGCTACAAGTTTAGAATTCCCCATTTTACACTCAAATAAAGGAAAAAAAAAAGGATATATGCTATGCTTGTGAAATTGTTTCTGTGGACAAGGTCTCCTATTCAAAACGGAACAGGTGCATCTTGGGCAATTATATATAAATTGCATTTATCTTGCACCTTTGACCGCTTTGCTGTGCTCTGGCCACTAATCCATCTCCACTGGGACTACATCTAACATCCAAACCCCCAAGCAGCTTCAAAAGGACTGCCTTTAAAAAATAAAAGCAAACTGTCACAAAAATGTTTCCTTCTTTCCTCCAAAGACTGGGATTTCTGTTTGGCCCCCTCCCATAGAAAAAAGACCCTCTTGCCTTAGGCAAAGGCTGGGTGATATTTCGTCTGGGACCAGCGACAGCTTATGATCTGATCTCTTATGAATTTATACTGCTGCAAACGGGAAACACACGCCTTTTCAGTCAAAGACTTCTAACCCAGGAAGATTGAGTGATACTATCAGAGATTTTTTGTTGTTGTTGTTTTGTTTCAACAGAATCGCAATTTTAGAGACTTTGCAAACAGATTAGTTCTGATTTCCCCTCTGTAAATTGAGCACAGGCGCCCGTGGAAACCTCTTTTTGCAGATGGTGGAATAAAAAGAACCCCCAAACATTTCCTCTAGATACTTGAGAGAGGTTTATCATTCAGCTTCACTGCAAAATGTGGCATCTGCATCCCACATCCACCTGATGACACACAAGCGTTTCGTGAGCCCTCCTGCAAGCTGCCCTGGGTACCTCTCTCCTAGCTCCATCCCCCCATAGGCAACACAGGTCATCTCAGATGAAACTGGGTAAAACCTGCAGGGTGGGACATTCAAATCTGCCGCTTTTCGACCCATCTCAACTCCACTGATGTTACGACATGACGATGCTCTTACTGTGTGTTAGCTAAATAGCTACTAAAGCAGCCAGAACTACCCACAAATGTAGGTTCTCCCCATCCACCCACAGCTGTAAGTTCTCCTCATCCACCTACAGTTGTTGGTTCTCCCCATCCACCTACAGTTGGAGGTTCTCCCCATCCACCTACAGTTGTAGACTTACCCGCATCCCCAGTGTAAAACACCTTACTTGAGCTTTATTTTATGGCCTCCTAACGTGCTGTAGGGATTAGGCACTCCTTTTACACGCCTGAAATTCTGGGTTTTGCACACGAGGGAAAAAAAATAATTCTTCCACAAATGTTCGGAAACCCGATACATTTAAAAACATATTTCAATTAGTGTTGTAACAGCTGCACGCTGCGCACTGCTAAGGTATGTCGTGCGGTGTCTGAACAAAGAACTTTGCTTAAGCTGTCATGTTCCCTCAGATCAAAACCGAGTCCTTGATATGGATGTGTTAGGCTAAATAGCTCTAGTATAGCCTTTTTAGTAATAATATAAATTAATATGAAAATATGAAGTATTTTAATCTTCTTGTTTCTAAATTAACATATAAAATATGGATGATTCCCTGCCAGGCTGCCTCTGTGCTGGCTGGGGGGAGGCCCCAGGTAGCGTGAGCAGGAAGCACAGCATTGAACAAATGCCACGTGCCAGGGATGAGCAAAGCAGGCAAAGACAGAGGGATGAGCGCTTCATCCAGCCTCGGGGCAGGGCAGGTGGAGGCAAGCCTGGATGAGAAGCAGTGGAGGTGGTTGACTTCTGTTTGTGGAGTGGCCAAGTGCTGAGCAACTGGATGGAGCACACACTGTGGGGTGAGAAGGGTGTAGCAGCATCAAATGTGGCATGCAACAAAAAAATGTCAAGTAATGGAGAAGGAAGGGTGTTGTGGAGAAGTGGAACAAGACACGGGTTGGGCTTGTCGATGTGAGGGAAAAGTAAGTCAGAGGGAGGGACTGAGACAGTGTGGGCAGTTCAGTGAGGAGAAGGACACCAAAAAAAAGGTGCCAAGGTAAAGTGGAAGGTCTAGGAGGAACAAAATTAGCATCCATGGAGATACTAGCAAAGGGACGGTAGTGTCTTACTCTGAGAGGGCTCAGCAGCAGAGCTGGGATGAGGCAGGGATGCAGGCAGGCACGTCCAGTGCATCCAGCTGGAAAGCTCCCACCTCAGCCATGAGGGTTTTCTTCTGGCAGCGGTGGGGTTTGAGGCGTGCTTAGGTCACGGGTGCTTTGGGACTTCAAGCTAATTTGAGTAAGTGACTTGATCATGCTAAAATCTCCCAAGCTAAGACTGTGGGATTTCCCCATCGTGGTAAAAGTCGTGCTCCAAATCGCAGGTAGCTGCCTCCCAGCACTGATCTGTTGCCTTCCCAGATCACGGCTGGAGGTTCAAAGCCAAAGTACGTGTACAGCTCAAAGCCCAGAGCGTTCTTCAAGCTCGATTTTTAACCAATGGGTTAAATTGGCAGAAATGCGTATTTAGGAAACTGATCTTAAAAGCAACACTGCTATAATTCAATAGATCAAGCTTGAATACTCAATTTTACTGTAAAACGAAATAAAAAAAAAGAAACCCTGTCTGTGTGCAGGCTTCGGAAACTCACACAAAGAAACGTAGTTGGAGCCCCAGTTTCCAGGCATCCACTAATTTCTCTGTCACTTGGGTTATTCTATCTGTGGTTTCTCCTGTATTTTCCTTCCTGCCAGATCTCCATTTCATAACATACAATTTTTGGCTTCCTCGAGAATTCGTTAATCACACCTTATTAAATGTGAACTTTCACAGTGGGACTGGAAGGTAGCTGTGAGTAGATTGGGCAAAAAAATTAGCATATTGCCT
>CM020029.1:4110000-4247500 GCA_009769605.1 Bucorvus abyssinicus
TCATGGGTTTTACATAATGACTTTTATCAGGAAACTGGATTCTGCTGCTTAAATCTAATTGCCAAGTGAAGAGTAACAGAAGAGAAGCAGCAGATTACCTTATCAAATTTGCAGCCCTTGAATATACAGTGCTATAATATAGTGTCTACCCACATCATCTTTCTACTTCAGCATCAAAGAAGGAAAGCATTATTTTACCATTGAATTGGCTCAAACTTTAAATTAGGATATTCAAAGTTAGAAGGAAGACATGTTTGTAAGTATTGTACAAAAGTCCATGGTATTTACCAGACCTTCTCCCGAAAGCCCCAAGCCTGCTTGTTTAATCCTTCATATAGAGCTGGTTCTGATGTTTGTTGTACCCTTGCACCCCCATAATAAATCTTTTCAGGTCAGCCACGTTACCTCAGAGTTGTTCCAGTACACCTGATGGAAGAATAAATCATATACAAATGACCTTAGCCTTGGTGAGGCTGCATGCTGTGTCCTAATCACACATTCTTGTGCAAAGAGAACACAATGAGGATATTAAATATAACCAACTCACATTTTTCCTCTTAAATTCAGCAGTTATGGATCATGAGATTCATTTTTGCATTTATTTTTATCCAGATGTTAACATACAGCTCAAGGCAGAGAACATTTAGAAATTCGAACAAAGGTGTACAGCAGTTAGGACACGTGTTTGCAATCTGGGAAGGTAAACCGGAGCTTGCTTTAATCCAGACAGTTCAGAACGATGATAATCAAATGAGCCGTGCACTCTGGATACCGACTCTGGAGGCTTGCTGCTATGTTGTCCCTCTGTTGACACTACGACAGTCATGAGTTACATCCAGTCAGCTCAGATCTAGGTACCACATCGCATCTCCGTGCTGGAATGTGGCTCTTCTGCCAGTGGGCCAAATGCTGCTCTCCCTAACTCAATAACTCAGGCTTTAACGCAGTGAAAACGCAAGGAACAGTGACACGTGGGTTTTCTTTGGCTTTGCATGGGTGAGTTCTGGTCCTGCTTTCTCATGCTCCAAAATGCAGAGCAATCTGCCAGGTTTCACCGACTTCCAGCTGGAACGGGTGCCCATTGCTTTCCATGGGTGCCTGTGCTCCACACCACATACAACCTACGTTTTTGTGGCTCTTTCTTATCCTACCAACACTCTACAGGGCTAGATATTATCAAAAGTCACTATTTTTTCTTGTTCTGGCTTCAGGAAACGGAGGACAACAGACTGACTCTGTTGGACTCCTGCAGTGGTAAGTATTCATTGGTCATCTCCTGGTCTTGAGTTAAGCCTTTGAAGTTGTCTTGGGGTTCCTTATGCACCAGGAACTCAGTATAGCATACAGGATTTTCCAAGCTGTGCTGGAGAGCGACTTTCTATACTCCGTTGAAAGTCCCAGGATTCTCAGTTGAGAGGATCTGCACTCATTCTGCCTCAAACCTACCCTTAGCAGCTGCATGAACCAGAGTTCAGCAGAGCGCAAGCCTTGGGCCAACAGCACAAGAAACTCATTCATTATTAAACCCTACTGGTAGGTCTTTAAGTCTGAAAGAGAAGCCAGACTTAGGAGGAGGAAAAAAGCAAGTTTTTTTTTAAAAAGCATTTAATTTTTGGTGTAAAAGCAACTTTGCTTGTTTTCTAATGCAATTTTGGGCTTTTTTCTTCTTCTTTTTTTTTTTTTTTTTTTTAGTGTGAAGTAGCTCAGTATTTGGGTACGTTTAGCAATTTCAGTCCTGTGTGGACTTTGGGTCTAACACACAAAACCTGAGCATGCACAGCTCTTGGTGAAGTTCTTCGTGTTTTGACACAGGAGAGTTTGAAGGTAGGAGCTCTGTCTGTGGGTCAGACATGATTTTTTCATTATTCTTTACAAAAGAATGCAAAAATTTACACCCAAGCTCAGCTCAAGCACATGAGTAACACCAGGGGGATTACTCAATGCCCGATTTCAAGGCTTTGAATCATCAAGGGTTTAATTGCCATAATGGCAACTCTAAAATGTCACAGCGCCGACCACTGCTGTGCCCCACCACGCTGCTCCTTTCTTTCCCTGTTAAGAATAGGTTTGCCCATTCATATTGCAAATAAAGAAACATCTTTAGGCCCAAATTGGCAAACAGTGAAGTC
This sequence comes from Bucorvus abyssinicus, assembly GCA_009769605.1. Lineage (NCBI taxonomy): Eukaryota > Metazoa > Chordata > Aves > Bucerotiformes > Bucorvidae > Bucorvus > Bucorvus abyssinicus. Next base: position 4,112,130 of record CM020029.1, read on the forward strand.
ATTAAACAACTGACTTCAATTCACATGAGCAGTATTACTGGCCTGGATAGTAAAAGCAAACCCACAGCCTTAGAGATCGACCCATCATAATCTCCGGGTGACAGCACTGAAGTCAATGGAGTGGTTTGTTAGTTCAGGTAAGACACAAACGAAGACATTCACGTGTATGTGTCCAGCCAAAGGGGAGTAGGGATATTAATTCCTGACAAAGATGGTTAAATATTTTTACCCAATAACGTTTCAGCAAATATTATACTATTTTGAAGCACATAATGAAAAGGTCTCCCTTTGTATCTTTGCCCAGCTCTAAATGAGATAAGAGCCTTCAACGTCTTTTGGACATTTGGTTGACAAATAATGACGTGGTAAGGGTTTGGAAATCCTGTACAGTGCATGTGCAGTCCACTGGCTCCAGACATACATCTACAATCTGGAGCTGTGCAGCCTGAAATAAACACAGCTGTGTTTATCTGAATGTGTGATCCCGTGTACATGGTGGAAAGTTCAAAGAAAGGCACTCAGCGCGAGGATGCTGTAGATGCAGCGAGCGCATTTGTCAGATGTGTGACGATGCAATCTCTTAAATAAACAGACCGAGCTGTTTGTTTGACTCCTCAGCTACATAGACATAAAAATATATGTACATTAATCGAAGCCAATAAAATGAAATCCAAAACAGATAGAAGATCTTACTTGAACCTCAACTGAAAATGCACTAGTTGTTCCTACACCCAGAATAAACAAGTTCTGTGTGTTGGTATTAAGTGGATAGTGGAAGTTTTAGACAGTAATGGACTAATGTACTAGGTAACCATCAGTTCTGCTTGTAGTGAACCAGTTCTGGTTTTTTCCTAAGATGGCCCATTGCTTAAGACCAACTCTAGAAATTATAGGACACCCCCAATTTTTCATCTCATCAACCAAAGAGATAGCTCTAATTTCCAGCTAAGATATCTTTATTTGGAATGCGTGGTCTGTTCGGTATTCAAACGAACAAATTGTCTAGAGGAATGTTTCTGATGAGCTGAAGACTATGTGAAGGAAAGAGAAAAACTGAATGAACGTAGAGTTATCAAAGCTGTTGTTTTACTCAGAGTTAACATTGGCTCAGCGTTTCACTATAAACTCATTCAGAACACCAAGTTACCGGAAAAAATCCTCCACTTGAGAACTATGCAACAGTTACCGGTGAGTCAGAAGTTGGAAGTAGTGACACCACTATTAAAAAGTCCTACTTTTCAGTACTGTCTGTCTCTCTGCAACCTGAAATAACATCACTGCAAAAGTGTCATAGAGCTTTTTCATTTGTCTTAAGCAGGTTCACTTGGAAAACACGACCTGTTCAAACGGTCTCGAGAATGGTTACTGTAGAATTAATTAGACCATCAAATTTCTTGACTTATGTGCTTTAAAATCTTGCCCAAAAGATGGCACTAACATTGTTTTTAGTAACATATATTGGATATAGATTTAATTCTTCTCCCCTGTAGAAGTATCTTGAAAATGGCCACAAATCTATGTTGGAAGAACGTGCTTAAAGTGCGCTACTACAGCAGCTAACAATTGCTATATAGAAATTAAACTTCCTTCACGTTAGGATCATCAGACACTGCGCACAGAAGCTATTGCTGGACTAGCAGGTGTATCTGCCAGCGCACAGAGACACCGAACTATGAATCCTTCACCCCCACCAGGACTATTTAGACCGAGGTAATATGCCACACAATATACCAGAACGGTAGTATACATGTAAATCATGTGTTATTTAATCTCCTGAAATGTATGCTAAGACTAGATCAACTTCATTGGACAATTTATATCTGATTTAAAATATTCACAGAAGTGTTACACTGTTGAATTTTATGATCGGTAATTTATTTCAAGTTTTTAGATATTTAAATTACGTGCTGTTCAAAGAATGGCAAATAGTTTGCACAGCTCCTCAAGCAGGGGAAGCACCTATTTACAATACTTTCCCAGCTTCTGTTAGTACGGTTGTTTTGAGTATGCACGGAGACCATCTTTCTTCTTTTCACTCAACGGGCTTGAAGAAAGTGGGCCCCAGAAGAGCTAAAAATTGGCCATTGACCTGGCAAGAACGGAGCATTTGACAAGCAGAGGACTGAAGAGGGGCTTCTATAATTTACAGCCGCACTGGGGAGAATAATACTGCTGGCTTCAGCCTTGCTCCCATTGAAGCCAGCAGAAAAATGATCTGTAAAGAGTCAGGCCCCGCTTTCAGCACCGTGGATTTCTTCTGAACGTCTGGCGATTTTTATTTTCATGTCATGCTCCTGCCATAATAGCGTAACTCATACAGCTTCCAAAACCCTCAGGTACATGGGAAGATACTCTGATAAAGGTGAACACTAAATAAAACAAGTGACATAAGAAGATAATGAGACAAGTGGGTCAGTGTGATAGGTATGACCAAATTACTGTCAAGTCTTTTGCAAGCAGAGGGTAGATTTGAGGGGCAGAGCAGAGAAAGTTTGAAGAGAGAGCTTGGAAACTGAATATAAAGGCAACAGATAAACGAAAGTGAGAGGTAAAGAAGGGCAATGTCATGGTATGGCTTGAAAGAGAAGTCAAACAGCTTATGGTCTATGCAGGGATCTTACAGGATCCAGGAGAGAGCAGCTATGTGTTGAAGCTGTGTTAGAAGGAGATGGAGAGTGACGTGCTGGGATGGGAATGCCACCCACAACAGAGAAGCCAAAGGGAGATGGAGCAAAGCAGTGGAAGGGGTACATGGTCTGGAGGCACAGCAGACAAATGGGGAAATTCTGTTACGGAGACTTGTCAGAGGCGAAGAAATAGCCGGGACTGGTACGAGCGTAACAGTGAGGCAAGTGAGGAGGACCTATACATACTGAGCTTCTCTTTGTGGGAGGCATGTAGCAGCTCAAATCCAGGGATGTGCACTTGCCTATATAGGATTTACCCTCAAAATGAGGAAGAGAGGGAGTGCGACTTATGCAGTCATGAGGTATATATAGCTTTTCACTCTAAAAAGGTGTACCACCAATGAGGAGGGTGAGGAATCGCAGGAGCTGCCCCAAAGCACATTTAATACTTAACACCACTTCCCTACGACGTGGAAGTAATTTATGTCCCCAGCCCGCTGCCCTTCTGCTAACGAACCCCTCCTGAAGTCAGCTGGTTACAGCAGTGCAGGGCAAAGGAAGGTGAGCTTCTCGGGGAGGGAAGACCTAGCCGCTCACTTTTACTTTTTGTTTTAGTTTCCCAGCGACAGAATCAGGTTTCCTTTTAGACTTGTATTTTTGTTGTTGCATCTGGAGCAAGCCAACCTTTACACCACTCCCCCTCTTAAACTTTATTTTTCTTTGTGGGAGGAATTAGTCAGGGAGAAAAGAGAAGTGAGGACCAACGACTGCACTGTGAAATGGTAACAGAGGCATCACAACAAAATTGGGGAATTTACAGAAGTGAAAAATTAGATACAGCTACTGAGGCCACCAACCACAGGTGGGTTCTCTCGTATTAACATAAAACCCCTCAGTGAAGAGGAATCAGAAGAGCACGGTACCAATTATTGTAAGCTGCCATGGCCACTCCTGTCGAGGCGCTGTTCAGTCCACAAGAAAAATCTCACACCGTGTTAGAACAGCCTGAAAATCCCCAAACCATTGCTGGGAAACTCCCCTCAACAATATCCCTGCACACAGAATTTCTTTAGTGCTGCAACACAGCAGATCATCTAAACGCAACCAGTTGCTTCTGCAAAAGCAGAGGTGCACATCTGGTGACAACCCCAGCAAGCCATCACGCAGGAGCACACCTGGGAAAAAAAATCTACAATAGGGTGCTGGACCATAACAGGACTGTGCTGCCCCTTCCACCCCCTCGCTTAATGAATTTTTCAAAAACCGAAGGGAACTGCCATCCTAACAACAGGAACTGGACAATTTGCAGTAGGTGCTACGCATGGTAGTGCTAGTAGCAGCAGGAGTGCCATGAATATGGAAGTGAGGAGCTAACAGGAGGAAGAGACATTTGGAGAGAAGTATCTTGCTCAGCTTCTCATAACAAAAACTAGTTTTAAAATCTTCAGCAGTGAAGCAAATGGGTAGGGTGTCACCGGTTCAGCTGAAAACTCACTTGCACCTTATGGTCACCATCTGTGGTGTGGAACGTTTTCAACCTTGACAAAGCAGATTTGTCCGAGGATATTTCCTCTCTTTGAAATAAGAGAATTAGCTGTGGTAAAACCGGAACCCGTGTTGGCACATCTACACTCAGGCGATCTCTGGAAAAAAAAAAAAAAAGTATATCGTTGCAACAAGCGTCTGGTTGCCAACCTGTAAAAAATAACACCCCACCACCCCCGGGCAGCTCCAGCTGTGTCAGTGCTGAGCAACACCAAAGGCTACTGTCTCTTCCTCCTCCTTTTTAAAAGCCCATAAGAAGAAAGGCATGTGCAGCAGGTGGTCACATCTGCGTCCATCTCCCTCCACCCTGAACAATTTGCTCCTGAGTGCTCTCGGTGGTGGAAAGGGTGGAAACCCCAGGCGTGAAAAGAGGATGAGGGTAGGTGAAGAGGACAAGGGTAGGCACTCTCGCTCACATTTTGAGGAGGAACAGAAGATCTTAAAGCCCACGAGCTGCTCACCCTCCTTCTTGCTCCATCTCAGCGTAACCACTGTGGGAGAATTCCCCCAGAGCCTAACTAGCTGACAAGCACAAAAATCAACATATGTTTCAGATATGTATGCACAGCCATGCTCTCTATTGCTGTTGAGATAGAAAAGACCACAGAAATATAAACCATAGATGGTTTCCTTTTGATTTGCCCTTCATTTGAGAATTCTCCACTGGCTGTATTTGCATTCATAATGCTGGCGCAGTTGTGTATTTTTCAAAGAACTGAGTCAATAATCCAAATGATGACTCCAGCTCTGGACAGAGCCTTTCGTTTCAACTCATTTAACATTTTAATAATTCCTTAAGTATCACGAGGTGCCTGTGTCAAGCTGGAGAGGAGCACTGCGGACCCACGGCTCCTCTCTGCTTCTGCTGGGGTTTTCCATTGTGACTTTGGGCAAATCAATCACCCTGGGCTTCAGCCTGCAAAATGGGGATCAACTGATTTCCGTATCTTGAAGGTATATTGAGAGGATACATTTGTTCATACAAGTGCAGATCGTGTTTCTGGGGGCCAGAACACACTTGCCTAAATGGAGAGATCCAGTAGCGCATCTTGCTTCTAAAGAAAGGACGATGCTCTGCTTCCCCTGGCCACCACCCTGAATGTCACAGACATTTTTAAGTTTTGACTTTTGGGGAAGCACACGGTCAATAACTACCACAGCCACATACAAAAAGTTTAACCTATTCTACCCAGAGTTAATCTGATTTTTTTCCCGATTCTCTCATTTTACTTCTTCCCCCAAATTCTCCCATTCTTCCCCATAAAGAGGTGGAATCCCAGAGAGCTACAATTAGCAGAGATGAGCAGCATTGCCAGGCTAATTAGGATCCAATTAACACAGTCGAATGTAACCACTTCACTTCCAGTTCTGGTAGGCAATGTCACACGCTCCAGCGACACAGGAAGTACTGCGATGCGAATTAAGCATCGTTAGCTAGAGGCAACCAGTAGCGACACAGGACAGCAATCGTCTGCCTGCAGAAACCACAAGAAAGCGCATAGCTCTCACCATCAAGAGCGTCATATGATAGTCTGGCCTTTAAAAGGTGCGACAATGACTCAGAAGGAGGAACGCAAGCAAATCTGCCAAAAAAGCAGTTTGTCACAACGTGGGATTCGTTTCTTCAACAGCTATAACCTCAGTTTCCTGATTCAGCAACTTTGATGCCTATAAATTAAAGAAATAAAGTGAAATGGCATTGCGTTTGCATGGGATGGAGGTAACACTGGGTCTGAAAGGAAAAGCATTTTGGCGGTCAGGAAATACACTGCAATGTGCCTGGGTTCGAGATTAGTGTCACTAGTGAAGTTAGGAGAACCCTTGTATGACCATTAACCTTACCAAGATCCAAAACGGGTGAAGTATCGGCCCAATTGAAGCCGAGGTGAAACTTTCAACCTCTCGGCAAGTCTTTCTAAAGCGCCCAAAGCCCAGCCGTGGGGCTGAAACGCAAAATCAAAATAGAACAGATAAATAATAAATTAAATAACATAAGTTAAAGCCTCCTGGAAACGAAAACTGATTAGCCAGATTTCACAGAGGGTTTCAATTAAGTCTGTTTCTCATTTTTGTTTATCTATATTTAATACTGATAAATAATGTTATTTCATTACAAGTCTCTGAAGGGTGTTTCTAGCCTTTCTTAAAGGGATAGTCAGGCTTAAAAAAAATCATCACCTATGGATTCTGAGTTAGTAAAATGGAAAAAGCACATTTATTTTTCTCCACTAATGAAGCTTGCATGTTTTTGTGCACTCTGTTTCTCCTCTGACTTTGCAGACGCTAGAAATGGAGCTCTGCTAAGAGTTCCCATCTTCTCCCTGTGTTGAAAACCTGGAATATTGGCTACTGCTGGGCTTAAATGCTGTGCTTCATGATTCATTTATTCACCCTCAAAGATAAGAGAGGAAGGCCCAAGAGGACCAATTCAGGAGCTTCCTATCTCACACAGCCCACGTGCCCCGGAGACCTGAGGAGGGGGAAGGAAGAGTTCAGCCCTGCCATGTAGTTTCCCTCCAGTGTTACAACTAACCTCATCAAATGCTTCTATTTATGGAGAAATGATGCCAATATTAAACCCCCATTTCTCATATAATTAGGAAACAGTGACCAGCACTGGCAGGCCTTTATCCACCACATGATGACCCTGATCCTACCCATCCCTGCACAGCAAGCAGCAGAACTTCCCTGGTTTCAGCTGCTGGAGATCAACGCCAAGTCCTGGAGGCAGGTGAAATACTCCCCTGCAGACCTGTTCTTTAATTAAAGAATTGTGTAAGGTGAAAAGGGGCACCACGTTAATGGGCATTTGCCTTAGATGAGGAGACGGAGCTTTACACACAGTGGCAGAACACGGGCGAGGGTTTTGGCTCCATGCTCTTCCCACAGGTCACCCTCCTGCTCCTGGACAATAATTTGACAGCCACATACCATGTCTTCAGTAATGTGTTGCCTTTCCTAGAACTGCTTAACAGTGTTTAATTGTGCTCATTTAACCCAGGTGGTCTCCACAGCAGCCTTTGCCTTAGGCCTGGAGAAAATCAAGGAGGAGAAAGCAGTGATTTGCTACCTTTGTGCATAGGAAGAGTTTGGAAAACCCAGCTGAGACATGCAGGAAGAAAGTGCAGCAATTGCATGCTGCTTCTGAGCTCCTGCAGCACGAGGGGAAGGTCTCAGCTCAAGGCAGAGCTCTCAGCTCCAGGAAAGCCTCAGAGCATGGTGGAGCACCCTGGATGCCGATGGAAGAGATAAAATGACCCATGGAGGCTGAGGTTAGGGACTGAGCAGAGATGGTTCTTCTCTGAAGATCATATTCAGAGTCTGACTTTGGATAACTCTGGTTTACAGGTAATGCACTTATCGGTGGTGGCTTTGAGGACTCGGATGCTTAAGCTGCAGAGAGTTTTTGTTCACAGGATTTTGAGATGGAAAGGGCTGGGATTCCCTTTTATTTCTGCAGAGTCCAGGTGATTATCTCTTGTGTGATCTAGCTGTGCTCTGACCACCAGCACGTCAGTGAGATGATTTTTCTGAGCAGATGTGCATGCTAAAGTATGAATGTTATGCCAGAGGTCTTTTGTTTGAATAACTGTCTAAGAAGGAAGATGGGTGGCCTTCAGCAGGGCTGCAGGTAGCACTGCCTGGAGCTGCGTGGTGGTGGTTGGTGTTGCCAGACCTGCTGCTGCGTCCCTGGCTTATGAGCTGGAAATCATGTTGCTGAACTAGGATGACCTTGTTACTCCAAATGGAGCCACTTTTTCTGCCCCCAGATTTTATCCAATTGTCTCTTTGTTTGGCAACCTGAGCAGAGCAGTGTCTCCAGCTGGGCTGCTGGATGTCTGAAAGACTAAGGCTGTGTGTGAGCAGATGGGAATGTTCTCGTATTTCTGACTCCAGCTCTCAGAGACCTGACTGAGACTCGCAGCACTCAGAATGCTGAAGAAGGGGCCCCAAAAAAATGCCGTAGCAAATGCAGCTGGAAAGTCATCTTTTTTTTTTTTTTAATTCACTTTCATTTCTCAGGCTTGTTTCTCAGCCTGAAGCCTGGGTCTGAACCTAGTGATGCACAGAAAGGAGGGGTGTTGGATGTCTGCTCATCTCCGTGGCGCTCTCTCTGTCCTACTTCTCCAGCAAGTAGGACACGTGGGATTTATGATCACCTTAGTCTCAGGATTCAATCTCCCACTTTCAGCAAGCACCCCCAGCCCTCAGAGCAGAGGCAGAGCTCCAAGTCGGACCCTGCGCGCTCTGCAATGCTGCACCATCCACGCACAAGTCCAGGATAGACAGAAAACTGACTAAAGAAAATTAAGCTCCACCTTGATGTCCCACTTTTCTCAGGCTATGTTTTTGCAACTTCCTAGCAGATGGTATGTCTTAGGTACATCACTTCGGAGGTGCCAAGTGATGTACTATCTATCAGTGTTTTTATTTAATGAGGAGGGGAATTTTGACTCCTACTTACACTTGGGAAGCTGCAACACGGAGACAGGTGTGATGCTATTTCATGTTGCTGTATCATCTCCCCAGAGCTCTGAACAGCTATTTTTAATTTGGACACTAAAGGAACTATTAATTAGGGAAACATATCCAGGTGCCTAATACAAATTGTAGAGTCTATGATGGTGTATTATAGCATCTTAATTTTCTTCAGAGACTACAATTAGCAGCGAGCTGGTCTGCACTAAGATGTTTTTTTCCTTTAAACTGACAAAATAAAGGTTGCAAATATAGGGCAGGTGAGTCATAACAGGAGATGTTTGGGATTCCAGCCCAAAGCGCTTTACGTGTGTGGCCAATCAAAGCACTTAAAAGGAGCCATTTTACTTAAAAGCTGATGCCTCTAAAGCGAAACATGGAAACTGTTAAAGGGCTCTGTGGCACCCGGTGACAGCTTTGCTTTTAACTGCAGCAGGGCAAATATCAGCATTTAATGCTACGTGGTATTGTACCTCGATACAAGAAATGAAGCAAGGTACAACAGAGTGAGGAGAAAAAATAAAAGTAGCTGGGGTGTAGTTGCTGTTTTCCAAATGTGAAATAGAACTGCTCATAAAAAATGGCACCGTGTTTTGCTGTTTACATATAGCCAAGTCCTTGGGTTTATAGCTCAGCTTTCACGTGGCACAATAATTTCCATCACCTGCATGTTAGATTGTAGATGCCACATTTTTGGTGGGCTTTCACTGTTGAACAGATGTAACCCAACCTTCCTGCTTCATGGGATGACTCCTTTGGTGCAAACTAACTTTCTTTTCCTTTTGACAATGAAATGCTTTTTTTTTTTTTTTTGAGAACTTAGATGTGTACTACTACATAGCAAAATATTTATTAGTGAAACAAATTTCTTCTGTATAGGGACTTGATTATCGAGTCAGCTGCAACCCATAAAGGCCATTTGAAGATGAAATACTTCTCTCTTAGGTGTTCCTCTGCCACATCTGAATAAAGAGGTGGGATTTTTTCCCCACCAGAGGAACCTGGATGAGGTTCATCCATGTCCTTCTAAGGAAGCTTGATGCTGGTACTGATGTTATTTGGCCTCTGTGAACAGCAAGTGGGCAAACTCTTTGCAGTGGGTTCTTTTCAATGCATAAAGGAAGCAGAAAGAGCAGAAAATGTAAAGGAAGAAAAAAGGACTGACAGGAAAACACTAAGAAGTAGGAATCACTTGAAAGCATTATGTGAAGAGATGATGCAGTCGATGACCTTAGAAAACCCCTAGCACCAAAGTAAACCCCACTGCTGCCATCACTGAATATACCTTTCATTTCTCCCCAACAAAGCAGAGGTACAAGCCGCTTGAAAGTAAACCAAAGGCATTAGTATCTCTCCTGCAGCAGTGGGTGGGAAACCCCTTCTGCCACCCATCTCCTCATACAGGGGCTGGTGTGATTGTGTCCTCGTGAGAAAAAAGGAGAAGCAGTTTGACTCCACCTGGCCTCCTCACAGCTCACTGGATGTTGCGGTGCCCAACGGGATGCCCAAGCCCTTGGTGCAGCACACGGGGAAGGCTGTGGCAGGTTCTTGGGCTCGTCACTGCCTGTGTCAGTAGTTCAGCCCTGTGCCTTTCAACATCCTCAGCCATAGAAATGGGTTTGTTCTATTCTAGGATATCTCCAACATAGATTCCTCATAACTTGCTTCCTTACATTTTCAAATGCAGATACAAAAGTTGATGAACGAAGGAGGCAATGGGACTTTGCTGAGGCTCTGCCCCCCATTTCCCCTTCCTTAAAAAAAATCAGCAAATGTGTTGGTGTGATAGAGACTTTTTCATAAAAGACTCAGACTGACCAGCCCACAACCCACATCACCTCTGGGAAAGCCTGCACCACCTCTTTGCTCTTGCCTTGGCATGATGTGGGAGGGAGATGGGAGGGGAACAGCAGCAACCTAGGCAGCCTGCAGAGCCATGCTCTCTTCTTGGAAACATGGAAAGGTGATTACGGATAAGCTGGAGGATTGTGGCCAGAACTAGAAAATCTCAGGGACACTTAAAGAGATTTAACTAGCTGAACGTCATCAGTTCTCTGCCGCCTGGTCCTGGGTTGAGGAACTAGTCCCCCATGCTTTCATGAAAGCTTGCAGAGAGATATAGCTTAGACTCGGAGAATACTAGAGACTTGGTATTGTGTTTTAAATTAATTCTTCGACCTATATCTTCATCTGCTATGGTACAAATGAACATCACAGGCTGAACATTAGATATTTATGTTCATTTAACAATGTGTAATAAGCTATTGGGACTGATTTTGACATCTGCATTGAAGCTATTGCTTTTTTATCAATATCACGGTACATTTGTCAGCAGAGAATAATAATTGTATTGCTATGTATATAACCAATCTTGTAGTGTGACATTCTCTACACTGTGCACAAATTGAATACGTTTCATCTTAAATACAAGCCTATTAATTAAAATCAGGGAGAAATAGAGAATTTTAAACCGTCAACTATGGAGTATCTCTGAGCAGTGCCTTCTCCAGTACCATCATCTCTGGTAAACAACTTGGAGTACTACACAATCACCTACTCATCTACTTATTAATTTGTTATAGGATGCCAGAGGAAATGCAGGGTCAGAGGTCTGAACTCAAGGGCACAAGAGGCAGGACAAAAAGGGCTGACAAGGCTGCCGTAAAAGCACGAGAGCATATTTCTGTATTACAGCAGGCACCAAGCAGCATCTGCTGTAGTTATGGCAGCAAGAGCAGCTTTCGTTCCGTTCCTTGCTTTTCACACACCAGTAACTCAGACAAATGCACTGCATATGTGGACACAGGTAGTCATCTGCACTTTTCAGAGGTGTCCAGCCAGCTCTGAGTTTTAATTACTTCTAACTTCAATAGTAATTTCCTTCCAACCTGGCTGCTATTTTTACAGCCAATGATGAACTAAACGTGAGGCCTCTTTTCAAGCAAAAGTAAGTTTAAAACAAGAAACCCTTTTATAATGACAGATCTTGACCCACACATACTAGAATATACAGGATTTTAGGCACGAGGAAGAGAAGACTCAAATAAGCCAGTAACAGCACTGGAGATCTGAGAATGATTCCTCTGCCATAGTTTAATGGAGATCAGAAGAGCGAGGATGAGTCAGACTATACTGGAAAACTAATTGTCCATTATCCCCGTGTGATGATGGTTACATTAAGATTTTCTGCCATTCAGGTTACAGAAGCGGTGAAATGTGGTTATTTTTATCAACTGGTCAAAATGTAATAAAACTGTAGTAAAAATTCACGGGGAGAAGTTGCCATCATCGATGTTTACCTCTTCTGACAGTATAAAGAAGAGAAAAAGTAACTGTACATTATGCCAGAATAAAAGCCGTTGCTTATGAGTTTTCTATGGCATATAAAATCTTTTTGTCAAAAATAAGGCAAAATGAATGCTGGTAACACCAAGGCCAAGTAGTACGGGGGGAGAGGCCAAGTACTAGAGAAGCTCTAGCCTTGTCATCAGCTAAAGGTCCAGATTTCATATTACAGTTAACAGTAAAGATGTAATATCAGTATTAAAACCAGAGATAGGGTGAAAAATAGTCTGGAAGTCATTGCCAGTCATCTTACCAAACTTAGCAGAATTTTCTCTTAGCAACAGAAGATGCATGAATGTATTCCTGAGACTTCAGTAACTTTGACAAGCAACAATAAGGCAGCATGCTGGTCAAAAAGGGATGGGGAGAGTGGGACCAGCATGCAGAGGATAATCTTCCGTTGGATGTAACCAAAACACAATCCTGCTAATGTAGCTATTTCTCTCCTATTTATGTAAATGCCTTACTATGCTATTTTTCATAATACACATTACTTTCCTTCCCCCTTAATAGTTTTCCTCGTTTTAGGTGCAAGCTCCTGTTTCACACTATTTCCCTATTGCCACGGAAGGGTGCTAAGGAAAAGCAGTCGGCTTTCCTCGGCCTTGAGTGTCTAGATTAAGTGATGTTCACGAATTTCAGAAGCATCTCTTGTTATCAGAATCCGCCCACCTCTGCTTCCAGCAGTACCTGTCAGAGCAGTTACGTGAAATTAGCCCAAACCATCGCAGTCAGCAGCTTGTTGATTCCTCCTGCAGCAAGTTTTCCGGTTACTAATAACAATACCACTAGGCAGCAGCTGGACTAGTTAGCTAGAGAGAGGCAGATTTTTCTGCCTTTTCATGCCCATGCACAGACGGAGGCAAGAAGAGACCCGGTTTAGCTTTTAGACATGACAGGGTAGCTAAATTTGCTTTTCAGCTTGAACCTGTGACCATGCTTCCACGTTACCTGTTAATATATTCTGCGCTAATAATGTAATTGTTTACAAAATGCTTTCTAGTTTATCGTCCAAAGAGAAATATCCGAAGACGAGCATGATCTAGGAAAGATCTTGTTCCACTGACAACTCCACAAGCAGCCATGTGTAATTTGCTCCAGAAATGACTCAGAAGATCCTCTGCTAAGCCACTGGCTGGTACGAAACAGCTGCTGCTAGGTAAAGCTCACAGCGAGGAGCATCAAAAGGGCACGACGTTGAAAACCACCGTGGGCTTTGCTGTGAAACCTTTCTTCCCCTCGCACCTGCTAGGCTGGCACAGCTGAAGTTTCCCATTCTTGTCAAATCTTTCCAGTTTAAGATGAGTAATGGTGCCAGATCTCTGAGGAAATACACCCCTTAATGGCGTATTCTCCAGTAAAGATCCTCTTAACCGCTTTTGTTTGCAAAGGTTACCGTGACAGCTGGTTGGCTGAGTATGTTTTCAAAATGGGTATTTATGTTCTTCCACAGCTGTTTGAATTCTCTTTTTTCTTCGCCTGTTTGTATCTAAAATATAAATTTTAGCATTAAGGACTGGAAAGATTAGAAATTTGGAATTCTGAATTTAGAAATACCAATTCCAAATGTGGAATGTGATTCATTATTTACTTTCTCAGGACCATTTCGTTTAACCGCTATAGTTCACCGCATCTTCTGTAGGGCAAGTACATCTTCCACCTTCAGTCTTGAATTGACTGCGGGTTTATTTGCTGCATCTTTTTCCTCTTATCTTGATCGATTGTGCTGTGACAGCTCCTTTTGAAATACCAAGCGGAAAAGACAAAGTGTTTCTGAAGATTTCGAGGCCCTCGTGGTTTTCCACCCCACCATCGCGTGTGAGGGAGTCTACCCAGTCTACCTCAAAGCAGAGTTACTGAGTCTGCAGCTCTGTGGCTGAGCTAGAACAGATCTTCTAGGAAGTTTTCCAATTTCAAAGACTTCAAGTGACAAAAATTATCCCACATCCCACGTGTAGTATCCAAATGTTAAATTGTTCTAACAGCTAAATTACGTGCAATGTTAAAAATGTGCACCTCATTTCTGATATAACTTTTTCAGCTTCAGTTTATAGACAGATGACCATTTTCTGCCTAAGTCTATCTCGTGATTAGAAGGACTTCTAGAATTGTGTATCTTCTCTGAGTTATTTCACGGGCGCGAGAGCAGACTAAAAGTTGTGGTATATAACTGCAAACGGATTTTTCAAAAGGTAGTTGGAGTGCTCACTGGGCAGTTATGAAGGCAGTTAGTGAACGTATAGCCAAGTCTTTATACATATTTTTATATATGCAAATATATGAGGGTTTTATACATATGAAGGCTATCTATTTATATATATATGCTACAGGTATGGTGAAGGGACTAGATGCCCAAGTGGGAATTTCTGTGGGAAATCTCCCACCCCAACACCATTGTCTAAAGGCCAGTCAGACCAGGGCATGATTAAATTACTAACTTTGCTTCCTTTCTCTTCTCATGGGCATCTTGGAAATTGTCCTCAGGTCTCATATGGGTAAAGGTGGATATTTTCGGTGTTTCTTGTAGGTGCGGAGGGAAGAGCAGGGTGGCAGAACTACAGGCTGCAATGGTACAAGCAGCGAGGGAAATTACCAACATCTCATGACAAGTATTTTTTTTAGTTTTCCTTAGTAGCTTGGCAACATGTAATTCTCTAGTCTCCCAAACTCTGTCACCTAAAGTATGTTAGGATTCAAACAGCCAGCAGACTGTAAACAGGAGCGATTAGTCATCCTCAAATCCCCAGCAACAGCATTTTGGAGAGAGGGAGGGTGGTTCCTCTATGACCTCGCACTGTTGGGGTAGCAGCAGGGAAGAGCAAGGGAAAGGCAGATCTGAGTGGCATTTTAGAAAAAAAGTTGAAAACATTTGTCAATGCCGTGACTTACTACGTAATAGTTCATGAATGGTGCTCAGCGCTGTCTCACAGATGCCCTTCAGTAGGATGAACTGGAGCATCACGGTCTTGTTAGCGGGAGACAGTCTGTTGCTCTGTTTGAGCTGGATTCCCACTTCACCATGGTGACCAAGAGACCTATATCTGATCTGCTGTTCTGGCAAGGGCCTCCATCATTCTTCTGTCTCCTCATCAGAGTTTTCCAAGAAACCTCAATCACACCAGCTGACAGAGCTGGACTTCTCTCCAGCACATGAGCACCAAGACCTGATGATGTCTTTGGGAAAATATGTTCTTCTGTTCTGGAAGGTTTCCTAAGGGCAGGCAAACCCGCTCAAGGGCTGATAGCCTAACAGGAGCTGACCCAAGGTCGTGTTCTTCGATTTGTGTATGTTAACAGTAAAATAGAGGACACTAATGGGATGGGTAAAGGTGCAGCCTTCCAGTCCTTAGAGCGGCTTATCAGAAAGATGGGGACAATTTTTTTAGCAGGGCCTGTAGTGACAGGACAAGGGGTGATGGATTTAAACTAAAAGAGGGAGATTTAGACTAGATATAACAAAGAAATTGTTTATGATGAAGGTGTGGAAATACTGGCACAGGTTTCCCAGAGAGGGGGTAGAAGCCCCATCCTTGGAAACATTCTAGGTCATGTTGGACCTTGGGGCTCTGAGCAACCTGCTCTAGTTGCAGATGTCCCTGCTCACTGCAGCGGGGTTAGACTAGATGAGATTTACAGGTCCCTTCCAATCCAAACCATTCTATGAGTTCGTGGTACCATTTCATCATGCATTTGAGCACTGACTTTACAAATTCATAGCAGATCATTTTGAAGCTGCCAGCTCCAAAGTTATGAGAGTAAATTGGAGTGATGTTACCTTTAGCTAAGACAATCCCGGTCTCGGTGGTGCCGTAAGAGTCATCCAAGCCCTGTGCTATTGTTCCTGCTGCCGTGTTTTGTCCAGGCAGCCCAAACTCTTATAAACAGGAAACCGAAGACTTCAGATGATTTCTCTGCTTGAATAGAGACTGGTACAAGTATTTGAGATCGCTGCCCTTCTTACAAACAAAACTCATTTATATGAATATTCATAGGCAATTAAACTGTCGTGACTACTTAAGGAAATGCCTGGACTTACACGTAGGTTAATGAGTGTGTGTTTAGGCTACAGGTCTTGCTCCAGGAGCTACAGATATCAATCTACTACTCAGTCCCTAAGCTGCTGGCAGTCATGTTTCTTTCCTGAAACTCTTCTCCCATAAATACTGAATGAAACTATAGTTTGTGCAATAGTCCCAGAGATACCGGTTAACCCAGACTGTATTTGTTTGCCTGAGACATCTTTACGGCACCCTGGGGTAAAACCAGAGTTCCAAAACCAGAACATCTATCCTCAGAGAAATCTGCTGAACTGCAGAGCCCTATTTCCTGACTTCCAGGTATTTCTTTTGGCCTAGACACAGTAACACTTGTACATCATTCTGAGTCACTCCTTCTGCATATGTGCACGTTACATCCATTTTCTCCTTTGCTGACAGGACATTGCCAAACGATTTAGTTTAGATAGAGCTGGCATAATTTTTCACACACACATTTTAGCGCATTGAAAACTGAATTCTGATTTACAACCTTTTTGGAATTTGTTTTTCACCGAGGTTTATGCCAAAGATGTTTTATTCATGTAAAACAAATGCCTGACATTTGTTTCATTAAGATATTAAACCTGCACTCCGTTTGCTTTCGCCGAAGACACCAGCAACGCAAAGGATTGCCAGGGCAGGCTCTGGCGTGGGCAGAGCTAAGGGACTGGGAGAATGGCATGTGAGCTCATCTTTTGCAGCTCTGACTAGGCAAGCCCTGGGCAGAGCCCTGATTCAGTGGCAATTAAATAAAGCAGAAAAGCACGCAACTCCACCCTTTGCAGCTGGAGCTTTGTCTGAATGTGATAAGAGATCATTAATTTTCAATTTGACCTCAGCCTATAATGTTCAAATGGCCTCTTTGTTCTCATAGCGATGTTACAAGCAAGGTCTGAGTCAAGGGAACTGGAAAGGAAATATTAAAATAGTCCTGAAAATCTCTTTAGACTTGGGGTCTCGCTCCTCCTAACTTAACTGCGCACACCTTATCCATCAGACCATCACGGCTCCACGGCATGGATTTCCTCTTGGTTACTGCTTCTTTCCCAGGACAAACACCACTGGTCAACCAAGGTGACCAGTTGTGCGATGGTAATAATGAATACTGAAACACGGCAGAGAAAACACCCAGTGAACAAACCAGCAGGGCAAAGTTTATTTATATGGAATGTCTGCGTGTCATGTTTGTAACATTTGCCAGGCAGAATAAAAGCTGAAATTCACTGATTAAAGTGTTCACTGTGAATAGCTCATAGAGCTCTGAATTCAAAGACATAGTTGAAGAAATTGTTATTACAACCCACTGCAAAAAGAGCTATTGTGAACCTATGGTCACATCAACAGCTGTCTGTGGGAAATTATTATTATTAGAGAATAGAAAATGTCCTATTTTTAACAGATAATCCCAGAATCTGGGTTGAATTAGAATGAAGAGGAGCCCATCTTTCACATCCTTTTTCATTCAGGCATTTGGCAAGCTGAAGCTTTACAAAATGCAATTTAGGATGACTAAACTGCTGCTTGTTACTGGAGGTTTCTCATTGTAACACCTCAAATACTTCAGCAAAGGACGCAGGGCTTGGGTCCTTCTGTAAACACACGACCACTTCCTGCAGTTCTTGGGTGCTTTAGGCTGGACAGTTTGGGTACACAGGGCTGGATGCAAGGGGTGTATTAGGGTTCTTTTAATGTGATTTTTTTTTTTTTGCTTTTAAGCAAAGCCAGTTTCCCATCGACTAACTCATGCTTTGTATTGAATCAAAACATTTAAATCTTAAGATTTCTCTCCCTCTGACAGAATTAACAGGATTGGATGGCACCAGAAACGGGACCAGCACTCGTTAGAGACTTCATTTTCTCTTCTCCTCTGTGAATGCTCTGGAGGAAGAAATTCTGTTGGGAAGAAATCCTGTTGTTGTCCCATCACACAGGAGGAAAAGAGATCTGTAATATCTTGATTATATCTTCAAAAACCTTCACGACAGCCTGAGACCTGCTCAGAGGCTTATGGAGCTCCACGTGTCTGTGGCAGGCAAAGGACACCCTGTGCTCTGACAGAAACTCGCTGCAGCTCAACTCGCAGCTCGGCCCGTCAGAAGAAGAAACCAAGAAAGAAGGTGGACAGAAAAACCAATGATTTCGCCCTGGCCCCTCTGTGTTGGAGTGATTATTGCTGGATGGATGTAACTGCAAATATTGAGAGGAGTCCTTCCAGAGCTGCACTTTGTATTGCAGCTGTTAATATTGTTTTTATTGCTTTGTTTCTTATCCAAATTTTAGTTGCCTGGATGACATATTAATTAACCAAATTCAGAATTGGTTAATTCAACAACTGGAAGGCTTCTATTTATCCTTGTTCAGTAACACCACCCAAATGTTAGCTCCCGGTTTGAAAAATTCCTCTGAACTAGTAAACCAGAGAATAATAAAGATACTATAATTTTCTTTCACTAAAAGAAACAGAATATTTTCTTAGTTAATTGTTTACGTCTTACTCCCGTCACTTCTTTCCTTTCATCCTTATTTTTCTTGTTTCCCTTTATTCACATTTCATCTCTTGAACTCCTTATCTCTCTAATCCCTTATCCTTTATGTTCTTGTTTTATCTCTCATTCCACCATTTTATTCCCTGTTTCCTAAGCCTATCTCCCTTCCCATGTGAGGCTCCCCAGGCTTTAAGTGCCCTCTGAACCCTTCTTCCCTTTCCCCCAGTTCTCTACCTTTCTTTTCTCTTTCATTTCGCCTTACAGCAATCTCCGCAGAACAATACTAGAAGTCGAGCTGGCAAGCTGACAAAAAAGAACAGTTGGAAAGAAAAGTTTACTCAAAGACAAGCACATTTCTTTAAAAGAAAAAAAAAATCTATAGGAAGGTGTTGCCAAATCATCTGCTTTTTCAGATGTGAAACTTTTAGCAAGGCTTTCTGCAGCTCTGATGGGAGGGAAGGAGCAGGAAACGCTATCAGGTTGCCAGATGACTTGAGGACGGTGAGGTGGGATTCTTAAGCGCACGTGATAGCAGTAATTCAGGATATTATTCCTCATGTAAAAATAGCTATGCGAAATTAACACAAAGGCTTTGGGATAAAAAGATAAAAGCCAGGAAATTCAGAGGCCGTGCAGCTCTTTTTATCTCATTTCATTTTGGTTAGGGGATCGCAGGGAAACAGCAGAAGAGAGAGAGTGTTTACATCAAGGCATCTGCTCCAAGGTGTAGTCATGACAAATGGTTATTGTATTCCTGCTTGTCAAAAGGGTGAGAAGAGGACCTGGGCGTAAAGGAGGTGATCTTACGCTGGGCAGACACACGGACAGTGATGGGAAACGTGAAAGGCAAACCTGGAGCAAGTCATGCAGTGACAGCCACCTACAACTGAGCAGGCTGGATGAACAGGAGGACATTTCAACCGTGATTTGCACAGGAGAACGTTTGTTCCTGGGGGGTCGAGTGAACCACTTCAGGCTCTGCATTGTAGAGTCTCGGCTTTTAAAAGCTTAAGGGACTGTTCTTTCCCTGTTCAACCGACTGAAGCCAGGGCGGTTCAGTTGGCAAGTATCTATTATTAGAATGCATTGATTTATTCTGGATTTAAATTTTGCTCCTGGAAACAAAAAGGTGATGTGAAGAGAGCTGTAGATGGGATTTCTATTCCCAACCCCACTCCTCGAGCTGATGACCCTGAGCCTTGACTTGCATTCCTAATAGGACAGACCTTCTTTTGTAAGAATCCTTTAGCACCTGTAGGTTACATGTTCAATTAGCATCTATGTCCTGAACCGAGCCGAGTCACATAAGCTTTGAAAAAAGTAACAACCCAATAGCTAATTAGGTCAAATTTGGGGCGTATCAAACTTGACAGTGTCTGGCTTACGCCACTGTGGATTTACATAATGGAACTTAACGGCGCTGAAGTCTGTTGTGTCAACTCCGATGACTCTATGGAAGGCTTTTTTCCATAATTTAGGTCAAAACATACCATATTCTTTCAGAAGAATATCTTCTCAATAACTTTTCCGTTCCTACTGTATAGTGCAGGGCCTGTCACTGCTCATTACCTGGGCTATTAACACAGACGCATTTCCAACAGTTATCTTATTTTTCAGAACTCAGTAATCAACGTCAGCAACCAATTGTTTAACAAATTTCCTTTTTAAAACCAAAGCTATTTTTCAGTTCAACCAGAACTGTTTTTTCAACTGCAGAAGCCTGGGAGAGAAGGTCAAACCCAGGAGGACTCAAGGTAAATGCCTCAGGTAGCCTTTTCCAGAGATACTACCTATCAGTGAACCATAAAAAAACCCAAACAAACCAAGAAAATCTTAAGTTAATAAAGTTTTATATTCTTACCGTGGCTTCCTCTGTCTTCTAGCAGCCCATCCTGTACATCAAAGGTCACAAAGAACACAATGAGTCACTATCAAAACCCAAAGAATGCTTCGTGAACAATTACTATACATAAATTGCAGCCTGGTATTTCGTTTCTGTGCCAACTCACAGTAATACAGCCCATTTCCTCTTCGTTTTTTTTTCCCTGCAGCTTTTGTCCATAATAGCAAACAGCTTTGTTAATCTGCTCTCAGAGCTTGGATTTATTTTTGTTGGGGTGTATTTATACCTTTGCCTGTTGGTGGGTAGCAGCGGTACGAATTCTTTTGCTACAGCTCTTTAGGCTACGTTTCATTGGTGTCAGGGTCCACGACAACTCTGTAACTCAGCCAGGCTTTGTAGCCAAAACCATCATTAGGAACACTGAAAGGGTCCCCTCTGAAACCCAGAATCAAAGTGTCCCCCAGAGACGAATCAGCTGCACATGAGCTCAAGCCAAGCAGAGGAACGGAGCGCCGTGCAGCTGCAAAACCTCTGTGGATCCCTTAGCATGTGCCATTGCTGGGAGGACTGGCGTCAGGATCCATCCACCCCACTCCGAGGCAAACACGGTACTTTATACACTTTTAATCCCACGCACGTGGGCCGAGATAGCATTACCGACAGTCAACAGTGTCTGAGCGATCGTCAGCGTTGGCATTTCATACCACAGTCCTCGCTTTCCCCACTTCTGGCAATACCTCGTGTCAATGACTCTTGCTGCAATGAAAGAGGAGCAGAGATGTTCATTCGCTCATAGAATTTAACACCTGAGAAATAAAAAAATCTTTAAAAATCTTGCTGAATAAATGCCAGGAAGACAAATAAAGGACAATTGTTTTTAAGCAGGTATGATTGATGTGTGCATGCACATGTGCATGTGCAGTAACGAACACAAACCGAGATTTATGGTGTCATTGTGTTACTACCTACGCAATCGAGGTCTCCACACCGGTCAGTTTTTAAGTAGTCTTCTGGTTCGTATTTATTGTCTTTAACGAGCAATGGTATGGACTAGAAAGTTGTGATGACAAGTAGCAATCACTGGCATTCTCTCAACAATTCCACAGTAAGAAAAGAGGGAAGTCAGATAATATCAGCCTGTTTCCTTCTGAAGAGGTTTGGTTCAATCAAAATTCTTCGGTTTAGAAAATTACAAAGCAAAAATACCCCGGACTACTCCTCTACCTTGCACGGGAGGAAGATAGTAGATATTTTTAATGTGCTTAAAACAATCATGTCCTATTGTACCCAGCTCTAGTAAAAGGTATATGGAAGCAAAACGCTCTTTTTTTTTTTGCCTCCTGTATTGTAAGAATGGTTCAAAGACCTTCAGTTCATGATAACAGAAGTAATCGAATGCATTTGAGGGATGTAGAACTAATCCTGGAGGGGCTCCAGGCAGGCAGCATTTTCCACTCGTGAAAAGCACCACTACAGCAACAGTGAGTAGGCTGAAGGACCGACAGGTCCTCGCAAGAGTGGGGCGTGTTTTTAAATGGTGTTCTAGGGGAATCATATCGTCATGTAAATCTCATTAATCATTAATAAAAAAGGAGTGTATTTAGCACCCTTGAGTGAAAGCCGCTACAGAGGCTAACTCCTAAATCTTTTTAGAGCCAAATTTCAACCCAGTAGTTGTAGTTTTTGTCCATTCTTGGTTGATTCTTACACATTTCATCTCCATTTTGCATACATTTACACCTATATGCAAATTACAAGTGGCTTAAGCGCTGTAGAATTTGTATGCATCTGAACAGAGAAGACTCACTTCCGCAGAAGGACTTTTAGAAATGTGGCCTCTTCTAAGTTATACCAGTGAAACATAGAAAATTCGCCATCACTGATGATGTAGAGCAAAAATGATGAAAGTTCCTGCTCGTGATTGAGAAAACAACACTTTCTTTGGTCCTTTTACGCAAAGAAAATCTCTCTGCCCTTTTTTTTTTTTTTTTTCATTTTTCTTCTTCTCTCACGCTAACTGAATGTGGGTGGGAAACAGCAGAACCAGAACAGGTCATGTTTGCTCCTAAAAATTTGAAGACGGTGTTTTTTTTCCTTTGCCACAGATGCTCCTTGCTCATCAGTTGCCGCGTACTTCTGAGAGAGAAAAGAGAGAGAGGAATTGCCAATAACATTGGTAACCTCACGTGTAGGCATGCATAAAAATTTGCTGAAAATTGGGTTGTGGTACATGTTCTTATTTTAGATTTGCCCTTGTTAACGTCTTTTTAATAAACAGGTGCATACACTTCCCCAAGCTGTCACTGTTGTTTACCCAGTCTGCACACTTTATAACTCTGCTAATGGAACGGGCCCAATCGGCTGAAGGATCTGCGCTTTAATAAGGCAGAGCCTCAAAGTTCTCAGGCAAATACTTTCTGGTGACATAGTTTTGCTGGATACAAGCTTTGCAAGGTTTGCATTTACAGATAAAAACAACTCACTTCTAAGTTCAGCACAACTGAATCCAGAGATTCGTACACACTTGACATTAAGATTGGCAACCAAGTGGGATGGGTAGAGGGAAAGGGCAACGAAGAGGTGTAAGACAGGTTTTCTAGTGGAGTTTGAAACTGAGAGGATGTTCCCCACTGAGCGCCCGGGTCACCGTGGTGTGGACTCAGGTTTACTTTCACTAGCTCAGCGTCAGCCTCCCCAAAAGTTTCATTCACAGAATCACAGGATCATTTTGGTTCGAAGAGACCTTTAAGATCATCTAGTTCAACCGTTCACCCTGCACTGCCAGGTCACCACTAAACCATGTCCCTCAGCACCACATCTACATGTCCTTTAAACGCTTCTAGGGATGGGGACTCCACCACCACCCTGGGCAGCCTGTTCCAATGACTGACAACCCTTTCTGTAAAGACATTTTTCCTAATATCCGACCTAAATCTCTCCTGGTGCAACTTGAGGACATTTCCTCTTATCCTGTCACTTGTTGCATGGGAGAAGAGACCAACACCCACCTCGCTACAACCTCCTTTCAGGTAGTTGTAGAGAGTGATGAGGTCTCCTCTGAGTCTCCTTTTCTCTAGACTAAACAACCCCAGGTCCCTCAGCTGCTCTTCAGAAGACTTGCGCTCCAGACCCTTCACCAGCTTCGTTGCCCTTCTCTGGACACGCTCCAGCACCTTTCTCCACCTCCTGACCCAGGGCAGAAGAGCCTGTCATGAAGCAGGGGAGCCACTATTTTTTGATTCTGACCAAGTGGTGAAAGATTTTCAACCAAAATCTTCCATTTCCTTGGCAAGTGCTTGGCCCCTTAGGCTGCAATGCAAACCATAGCCTTGCTCACTCAGAGAAGAAGCAGCTGTCCTTGGCATGACATCCTTGTCTCTAAATTGGAGAGACATGGATTTGATGGATGGACCACTCGGTGGATATGGAATTGGCTGGATGGTCACACTCAAAGAGTTGTGGTCAATGGCTTGATGTCCGAGTGGAGACCAGTGATGAGCAGTGTTCCTCAGGGGTCTGTATAGGGTCTGGCACTGTTTAACATCTTTGTCGGCAACATGGACAGCGGGATCAATGCACCTTCAGCAAGTTTGACAAGGACAACAAGCTGTGTGATGTGGTTGACCTGTCTGAGGGACAGGATGTCAACTAGAGGGACCTCGACAGGCTTGAGAGGTAGGCTTTGAGCAACCTGGTCTAGTGGAAGGTGTCTCTGCCCATGGCAGGGGGTTGGAACTAGATGATCTTTAAGGTTCCTTCCAACCCAAACTGTTCTATCATTCTATAAAATGGATTTTACGTGGTGAATGTCAAAGGGATGGAGAAGCTTCCTCTCCATACTGCAGTCTTTCATTGCAACTGCAGTCTCACAGGTCATGTAAAGAGTCACTCCAACTGTTTGACATTGCCACTCCCTCAAGACTGCTTGTGCGGACACAGTTGCATTGATGCAATGAGTATGTTGACTTCAGTTGAGGTAGGTATTTCATGTCTGCAAAGAGCATAAACTCTCTCCAGGCATTCCCTAGAAGGTCTAAACAAACATCTACCTTTCATCCTGGATCTCACATTTACTGCTGCAGAGCACATCTCAACTTTTAGGAGCACAGACCTCATTGATTGGATCCATCCTATGGACAGCCAATGTATCAGAGAGACGAAGATAAAAAAGCCACCTGTGTTGCTGCCATAAGAGGAAAATTTGTACCTATCAGCAACTTGATTTGCACTCAAGTGACATGAGAATTCAAACAACCCTGTACGTACGCCCAAAGTTCTCCAGCTTTTAACTGGCTCTTCTAACTTAGAGCCTCACAGGACTTGATGTGGTTATGAGCTGCCCAGCGCCTCATGAGGTCAAGAACTCTTGAGCAGACTCGGTGCTGGGCTGAGTCACTGCGTTCCTCAAGGAACCACGCTCACGGCACAGACCTCATCACCAGCATTTTTCTTTCTGGGAAAGAGGGAGAAGAAAAACTTTTACAGCAGTGAAACTGGGTGCAGGACAGATAGAGCGATTTGTCATGAAAAATGTTAGAGGGCCTCATTAGAGGCAAAGTTACTAGGCCAAGCAAACAGTTAACCCTTGTCACACAGAGGTAACAGAGTTGCCAGCCTTGAACTCTAAATTAAAGGCACTCTCTGAGCACCCAGAAGTGACTCTTTTTTGCAGCTTCCTCAGTACCATCCGTCTACCATAATGCTGCGGCCTTTTTCTTTCTTTAAATTCTGGGCTCCAACTAATTACTGGCAGGAAGTGCCTATTTTTATGCCATTAGTATGTAAATGAGTGAGAAGTAGAAAAAAATATTCTAAAGGAACTGTTACAATATCTGTCCACAGATTACCGGCCAATTAGAACATGGGATTAGGGCTGCAGGACCCCAAAAGAGTATGGCCAAAGTCTTTCTGCTTGGGTGCCTTGAGTGTAATTTCAATGGGAACTGTATATACACGGTCCTTTTCCTTGAAAAAAGGGGAAAAAAAGTTCAAGCCTAAATTGCCTGCTTACAAATGAGCACTTCTACGCTTGAAAAATGAATGCCTTCACTTCCTTGCCTCAATTTTTCTATCCATAAATTGGGGATAAAACATCCTGTTTGTCTGCGTTCCAGCACACGCTGGGGGCAAATTATTCAGCTGGGCTGAAGGTGTCCTCATCTCTCAGCCCATCGGACAATGTCTGAAAGACAAAAATCTTGTATTTATACCGTTATTTGTAATGTGAGTGATAAATATTCACAGATTTTCAGGTAAAAAAATGACAGGAAGACCTGCTGGCCTCGTGCCACCTCAGCCTTTCCATAGAGTGACAGTATCAGGAATTCAGAGGTGTGGGAGAGTGGGAAACTATCGACAAACAACTTTACTGCGTGTTTGGAACCTAGAAAATTGTGAAACAAAATGTTGCATTATCCAAGGGCATTTCTCATGCAAATCTGCCTTTCTCGTCACTCTTTCATAATCATGGATTAGCCAGAGTAGTAAAAAATACATAATTCCTCAAGTTTCTGGTCTGGATGCTCCTCACAGCTGCGCTCTTTGGAAATTTTGCTTTATCACGCCGTTAGATATTACTCATTTTGACTTCCTTTTAAAAAAGACAAAACAGTTTGTGTTTCCGTACCAAAGACAGCACCACGCTAAACTGAGTCAGCAAGACAATCATTTCTCCTCAGAGAAGTTTTGCTGGAAAGGGTTGTTATTGCCTGTGCCCGAGGAAGAGGGTTCACAGCCCAGGCAGTATCACCACCACCTGCCCAGCCTCTCCCAGGAGTTGCACCACCTGAAAAGGCTTATCAGGGAAAACCCACACACCTCCTGCTGATATGTAACTGGTAACAGCCCTGATTTTCTCTCCTTTCACCTGCTTCTCTCAGAAAAACATCTTTTTTCTTAGTCCACCTGGTGCATAGTTCCTCGTTATTTATTCCTCCCACCCATCCCTACTCCCCAAACTCTTCCGAGTGGCCTTGCTGCTTGTTTTGCAACTACCCCTGCAAATGGTTTGTATCACTTTGCCCCGCTCAGTTTTCATTCTTCTTTTATTCCCTCGGACAGCGGCCGAGCTCCCTTGGGCCCGGCGGGGAGGCCTCGCTGGGTGCCGCGGAGCTGCCCCCACCCCGACAACAGGGGCCAAGAGACGGGCGGGCCCGGGCCCCTCGGCCCGCGGGCAGGCTGGGTCCGTCGGGCAGCGCTGGGAGCTGGGGCTCGGGGTCCGCAGCGGCGCCCGGCCGTGGGCCCGCGGGGCGGCGGGCAGAGGAAGGAGGGGGCCCGGCTAGCGGCAGGGGGAGGCTGGCTCTGCTGCGCGCCGAGGGGAGGGAGGGGCCGGGACGCCGCCGCGTCGGTGCCGACGGTCTCCAGGCGGGAGTGAGGAGGAGGAGGAGGTGAGCTCCCTCTGGGTGGGGTAAGGAGCGAGGCCGCCCGAGCCAGGCAGGAGGGAGGGAAGGGGTCAGCGCGGAGCGGCGGGGCGGGCGTTCGGCCTAGGGCCGGGCGAGGAGGACGGAGGCGAGGGCCGGCGGTGGCCGGCGCTCTGCGGGAGGAGAGGAGCGGGGGGGCTGCCCGGCCCGCCGAGCCTCGCGCTGTTCGACGCGGGGGGAGAGGCGAGGGGAGCCGGTTCGCCGGCGCCGGACACGGGGCTGCGCGCTCCGCCTGACGTGGCTCCCCGGCACCTGCGGCGCGGGAGGCGCTGTCGGGGACAGCCGTCGCCCTGGCCCCCCTCCCCCCCCTCCACCCCCAAGATGGCTCCGCGGCCCCGGCGCCGGCCTCTGGAGCTGGGGGAGCCGTTCGGCCCCGCGGCCTTTGGAGACGGGGAGCCGAGAGCGGCCCCTGTGGGAAGGGGTCGTTCCTCGGCGAGCGGCCGCGGCCGGGGAGCAGCCGCTGCCGGCACCGTGTGTCGCCTCCCCGGCAGCCCTAACATGGCTGCCCGCCCCTCGGCCCCGCGGAGCCGCTGCCTGGCCCGGAAGGGGCAGCCAGCACCTGCCAGCACCCCCCGGTCCCTTCCTCCGGCCCCTTCCCCCGGCGTCCTCCTGGGCAACCCCCGTGGGACGCGGGGCTACAGGGCCCGGGGCAGCCGGGGAGGGGAGCGCGGCCTGGCCAGGCCTGGCTCCCCTGAGCCCGGCTCGGAGCAGGTAGCAGCGGGGCAGACGCCGCCGGGACCTTCTCTGCCCGCCAGACCTCGGTCGGTCCCCGGCCTCTGTCAGCCTGCCAAGTCCCTGTGCGTTTGAAATGCGTGCGTGCGGGTTATTTTCTAAAGGCACTCTTTTTAAAAGTTTTTTTTTTTAATACAAACAGTGCGGGGCGGGGATTGCTTTTCATAAGCAGTTACCAAGCGAGCTGCAAGATTTGAACCCAGTTTTGTTCCAAATGTCACTATAATACTATTAAAACATTAATATGTATAAATAGTTCTGCTGGTAAAACTGCCAGGAAAAGCTGTAACCTTTGTGGTGGCATAGAGTCACGCTTTATAGACCAAAAACCCCCTTCAGTTTTGTGAAATGTGTAGATTTTAGGATTTTGGTGTTGTTATTTTCACCTAAAAATGCTGTGTGACAGAACTCCTCATAGCAAAGGAGCCACTTCAGTGTACTTTGCAAGTGAATCCCAACTTCAGGAAAGCGTGTCTGGGATGAATGAGACTTGGCAGGACTGTGTAAATATTTTAACACATGACTGAGATGATCAGAGTAGCAGGCTGGAGGGAAGAAACCATTCGAGGTGCAAATGCACGCACTTTTGTTAAAAAGCAGGGGAAAGAGTTTGAAGCTTCCTTTGAGGAGGGGTTTTCTGGTTGATGAAAAGTGGGTGAGTGGTAAATCAGAGTTTAGCCCAGTAGGCAGGTGAAGATGAGTAGCAGATTTTAGTGTGGCTTCTAACAATGGTTTGGCATAATTAAATAGAGCTATTTTATTGGACTCTATTAACCTGGTTAACCTTAAATCTTAACCATGACAGGGTTTTCATGTAAAGAGCCTCCATACAAAGTACAATATTGAATTTTAATTGGAGCTTTCAAGACCTAATGTAGAGTTTATTCTTCTTGCTTCATCTTTTTTTTTTTTTTTTTCTTTTCTCTTGGAAGTCCAGGCATAGTAAAATACCTTGGAAGAATACTTTCTGATATAAGTTTCAATGCTATGAATCCAGAGGGCATAAATCAATTAAGAGCAGGATTTTATTAATACAGTGCTGGTTTTTTCGGGATTGATAACACCTGCCTCGTGTAAAAAGGTGATGATCATTCTCAACACCGCAACACCTTGGTCCTTACAAACCCTCTGAACAATTTCTCAGTCTATTAGCTGGCTGGTCAGCAGCGACCATAGAATGTAGGAAGTAAACTGACTGTCTGGCTCAAGGTGTTGGGATTTTAGAAATACAGCACAAAATTCCCCCCTGTGCTGCTAAGTGCACAGTCTTGAGTTCTCATGTAATACTGTTACAACTACTGTCAGCTGAAATGTGCCACTTTTGCTGCTAAGACACTTAGACTCTGATGTAAAAGTTATACAACTTCCGTGATGTTTTAAAACTAAAATATAGACGTATTTTAAAGACCTGTTTGGCTGCAGGCCCGTTTTAGAGTGGCCGGTAAAAGTAATAAACAATCCTCAAACATTTCTGCTCAATAAAATTTGAGAATATGAAAACAAAAAGTTCCTGGTGTAGCTGTTTATAAATGTTTTCTGCACCCAATGATGGCAGAGTTTGACAATGCCTGTAGCTCAAAGAGTCATGTGCCTTGAGCCTTTTAGGCCTCTAACCCAACCTGCAGTGTGTTTTGGTGAGAGCAGTGAAGGTTTATGGTCTCTGACCGATATTCTGCACTGGTGGAAATTTTTAGGTGTTTTTATTATCAAACCATCACTTTGCCAGTGTAATTTCTTTCACTCCTGGCTCCTGGAATAAAATGGTTGGTCAAAAACTGAATGGCTGCTGTAAGCCAGGGTCGCACCAAGTGCTTCCTCATGTAGAGAAGGACGGATCTAGCTTATAAAAAAAGAAATAAAATATATATCCTGCGTTGTTTGGCTTCACAAGATCAGAAGATGTTTATACAATAGCATCATTTAGGTTGGAAAAGACCTTCGAGATAGTGGAGTCCAATGAACTGCTGTTTCTCGGTAAATCGAGTCCTATGTGCTCAGAGGAAACATACAGCGTTCCTGCGTGAATGGAATTGTGTTCTGTTGTAAGGAAATGTGCTGAAAATCTATTTTAATGTTTGATTTTTAGTGATAGTAGTATAAAAAATGGGGTTTTAATGTTGACTGCTTTATTTGAGGTTTTCTGTGTGCTACTGCTTGATCATAAGGCAGTGCATAGTGGGCAAAACCAAAGGCAAATGGTTTGTTAGCTTGAACAGAGCGAGTATCTCAATGTCTGCCACTAGTTGTATAACTTATTAATATTGCTAATTAAAAAAACCCCCACAAAACTGTAAATATACAGGCAGGGCTGTATGGAAGCCATGCAGCAGGCATTTTAGTACCATGGTTTTTTTTATTCCCTTTGTATGTGAGAAACGTTCTCTACCACATTCATAAAGCAGAAAAATCATCTTAATCTTCGGTGGCAGAACTGTTAACGAGGGGCTGTAGCGAGCCTGGTGTCCCCTGCCCCCAGCCATGAGTAAGCGATGCAGTTTGTGGTGAAGCAGCACCTTGGCACTGGAAGGATGCATACCCCAGTGTGAAACTCACTTCTGAACAGATCGATATCAAAGGATGCCTTGAATGTCCACCTTTGCTGGCCATATTGCTGCGCATCAGATGTGAGAGTAAAAATAAATGTGTGAAGCACCAGGCAGGGTATGAGATCTAAAATCTGAAAAGCGCATCTTCAACCAGTCTATTCTCCTAAATCGCGGACCCTCTGTGTATGTATCTATGGGAGCACAGATCCATGTTTTATTTTTGATACACAGCATTTCCTGTGGGCAAGAAATCGGAGATATTTTCAAGTTCTAAGTGACAAGAAGTAGGGAAGGCAGTGCTGCAGATTGCTGGTATTTTGGGTCCAAGCAGCTCTTTCATGTCCCACTGAGAACTGGAGGAATGTCTAAAATGAACAATGAAGGATGTTAAATTAATGATGAAATGCAGAACTTGGAGGAAAATGGGCAAGGCAGGGCATTAAGTGTGGTTTGTTTTTTTTTTTTTTTCCCCTGAATAATTATTTGTTGGGGTTAAGACAGAGGAAGGACACAAACAGCTGAGACACATCCCAAAGTAAGTTAGTGCTGCATAAGCAACTTTGATTTGGATATTTGCGAGTGTGTGGGTTTATGTATAACCAAACATATGTGTGGAATTTAATATCATGATTAGAAGTTTTCTCGTTGGCAGTTCAGATACAACTGGCTATAATATCAACTTCATGGCTTAATTTTGCTGAGTTGTAGTTTCGCTTAATTCTTCTATATGGTTGAAAAAATAAGTATTATGTTGACAAAGAGGAATTTAATCAGTTTTGCTTCTGAAAACATCTTTACGTGTTGTGTCTCTGCAGCAGAGTGGCTTTTCTGTTCCAGTTTTGCTCCAAGGTTGTTGTTTTGGGGCAGTCAGATGGCATGCTTGTGCAACAGGTTGTCTGTGTTAATGATGCTCAATGGTACAAGTACGATGTTGCCGTAAATACTGTGGGAATGTTTTCTCAGAGGTACAGCAGTGGTCCTTAAAAAGGTTAATTTGGCCGTGCCTCTGGCAACAGAAAACTCGTGATGGTCAGGATCTTAATGAATAAAACACCATCCAGAGTGCTGATTCCCTTCACAGTCGTTATTAGAAGCTGTTGTTGAGGGGAAGAAAAAACCCCATGCTCCATAAGTTCACGCCAAGTAGTTGGATTCAGATTTAACATGTCGCAGTCCTTTATTCCTTCTCTGGGATGGAAGATTTACTGAGTTGACGTTCCATGATGGGCATTACTCACCCTGGCAGAATTCAGTGGTCGGGTGTGGTGGAATGAAGGATGAAGACCTCGCTCTTGCTGTTTTAAGTTTTTCCCAATCTGAAAAGACAAAGAGAAACTTCTCCTTTGGAGAACTGAGGTTTGTCCTCCTAAAGCCTGATAAAACATAAGTCGTGGAAACAGAACTGTAAAGCCATTATATGGAAGAGCTTCCAGAATATCACGAAGCTTTGTGCAGAAATGCAGGAGTGTTTGCAAACTTGGGATGGAGTGATTAGCTCTTGCAGTGGTGGTATGTGACTGTAGTGGCATAATATTTGTGAGAAAGAGCTGTGAACATAGCTCCGTTTGTAGGACCAGCGCTTAGAAAAATATCACCCTTTTCCTGTCCTTTCCAACCCAATTGGTTTGAGGAGGAGGGAAAAAAAACTTCAGAATTGTGCGTTCATGACGTTACTGTGGAGTGTGTGACAATGTAGACCGTGATTCTGTTTTCGTAGTAGTTTATTTGCCAAGTGGCACCTTTTAAATAAAATAGGAATAAAGCCCGTGTTACATTGTGAAAACAAGGGTTTTTTTAAATAAATATCTTGCCTGGTGCATATAATGAAACAAGTGTTTTTTCAGGAGCACTGTAATTTCCATCATTTCTAAAATCTGAAGTACAGATCCTTGTTTCATCTCATGCTCACATCATATTTCCTATATCTTTCTGCTTTGCTATTTACTATACATAGAAATATTCCAGCAAACAAACATTCAACAAGTAGTTGAACATATTGCATCTTCTATATTCCGCTTATTTTCAAGGTTTACCCAAGGAATATGCTGTCAGATGGCTTTGCAGAATAAGGGATCCAGCAGTATTCTGGGACATCCTGTGGTCTGTGATTTCCCAGTTGATAGTTCCACCATTCACCTTGTCTGTCTCCAGGACTCTGGTTCAATACAGTAAATCGCTGAGTATAACTTTGTGTGTGATTTGAGATAAAGTTCTCCAAATAATAACATTTTTCTTCTCAGCTTTAGAAAATTTCTTGTCCTGATCTTAAAAATTGGTTCTGATCATAAAAAGAAGTTGGTGGTTCTTGTGCCTAAAATAGTACCGTGCTTTGTACTTAACCTGTAGGTCTTTTGCAAATCAGATGGTTGTGCTAGTAAGTGCAAAATATACGTGCTTAAAATTCTCACAGTATTTGGCATGCTGTTCTGGGGAGTCATTTAGGTTTTTTGTTGATAGTTAAATTTACTAAGGCAGAGTATCTCTCCCTGGAAAAGTGTATATTTATACATATCCTTTAAAAAGCAGTGTATTGTTTTGGAGGAATAGAAGTAGCTGAGCTGGAACTCGCAGTATTGTAATTAAATATGGCTTTTTTTATTAGCATCTAGTCAAAGATTAAAGACAAAACAGTGCCTTATAGAAGTGCTAATACCTATTACAAGTTCTTGCAAAGAGTTTTAGGATTATCCGTGTGCTATGTTCACTGCTGGGCTGAGGGATGTCTCTTACAGGGTGGTTTTCTTTTTTGTTGGCTGTGTAAAGATGAATTGCCAGTAATTGGTATTTCACCCAGAAGTGACCCAGGTGACTTAGAGAATTCCATCACTTTCAGCAGTCCTGTGCATGTGGAAAGTCTTTCATAAAAAAGAGGGGGGCATTCAGCACAGCAATGATGAAAAACCCACCTTTGAAAAAAAACCAAGATAAATCCATGGTGGCATGCACGCTCCTCCCTGCCCTTGCCCTCTCATCATCCTTAAGGACCACAGGACCTCGCTAAGGCAGAAAGCTGCTTTGCATCTTCCTCTTCATGAACCTGTTTCACGATTAAACTTTTTACAGTCACAACGCCCAACATGCCGTTTCATGGTAGTTGGGATGTTATTTTATTATTCATGCTGTGACTTTCATTCTACAGTAAAATGACTATTATATTGGCCTTTTAAGTTGGTTGTCAGTGGAGAGTAGGGAAGCCGCACTCGGAGCATCTGTATGCAATCTTGGCGACAAGGAGGACCCTCTGGAAAGCCGTTACTGTTGGGGCAGAACTAATCATTCCATGTGAAATTATATAAGGAGAATTAGCTCTGACTCTACCTCATTTCCTTTCATACTGCTGTGAAAATAAGCTTCAAACCGTCAAACCTTCCCTCCTTATTTCTTTAAGTACTTTATTAAATACTTCTATTAAGGCTTATTTATTGTAGGTGCTGGAAACAAAAATAACTACCTGTATTTCTAGCTGCTATGGGATGTGTGTCCTTGCCCAGTTTGGCAGTTTTGATTTCCTGCTCAGGACCGGATTCCCAGGATCGGTTGCTGTTGCCTTCTCTGTTACTTTGACTTTATTTCCCGGGTTGATCATTCAGAGTACTTCATATTTAAGGTAGCATGCTTGATGTGAGAGAAAATTGCCAATCACAGACTGCCTCAGCCATTTAGAAAAAAGAGATATCAAAAGCCTCCTCAGAGCTCTCGGGAGCAGTCAAGTCACCTGCTGATTTGCCTAGCAGGAGCCTAAACTCGTCTAGCCTTTAGGTTTAGGAAAGAAAATGCAGCTCTCCCGAGCTCCCCCTACACTAAGACCCTGTGCTGTGTGTGAGCATGTAGTGTTCATTGTAAAGCCAGATAGATACACAGAGATGCTTTCTGACATGTTCGTCTTCCTGAGTCTTAAAACCAATCAGTGGAGATTGTGTAACCCCTCCACAACCTAACTCATTTCACTGTCCCTTGAGGTAGCCTACTTCCTCTCATACTACTATAATTTTTTTCCCAACCTGTTAAGCTTCTCGGTTTATTTTTTTTTCTGCTGTGGATATTGCAGGAGTGGGACATGATCATAATTTTTAACTGCTGATAACCTATTTTGAAGCCTGCACCCTCTTTCTTTACTTGTATTTTTTTTCTGTACTCAGCCAGCCCATTTCCCTTGAACATTCTCTGATTGCTTAGGCTTTTTCTGAGCCTTTCATGGTTTCCTACACCTATGTATCCAGACCCGAACATAACATACAACTGTAGTCAGTCAGTATCAATGATGAATAGAATAAATCTCACTGTCTTTTGCGTATGATGCTCCTGTTAATACAAATTTAAGTTAATTTTTTACTTTCTGTATTCAATTCAGTATTAAAACCCCAGTTTCAAGTCCTACTTTTTTCAATTCTGACTGATCCCAGACCTCTTGCAGCCCTTCCCAGATAACGACAAAGTTTTGCAGCTCTGTTGTCACTGTCCAAGTAATAAATGAAAACATTAAATAATCCTGCACTAAAAATACTGTCTGCATTACGATGTGAAGGCCAAGAGGAAGAGGATTTTTAGAGCTTGGGTCCTGCAGCCTGAACCTTGTTTCAGACCCAGCTGTTGGAGATGGAGGTGCAGAATGGCTGGATTATGCTCTGACCTCTATATCGTCTTTGAGGCTGTTTGCTGGACTTGGTTGGTTATGGCCATGTTTGTCTTGTACTGGAGAGCCTGGAACTGGACAAATTAAGTCAGATGTCTTGTAGCTATAGATGTTTAGGGAGGGAATCTTTAGTGAGAGAAAAGAAAAACAACTTGGAGGACGTTTAGGTGGATCTGCACAGCTGGGTTGGTGGTGGTTCAGTTCCTTGGAGTGGTGTGTGAAAATCACCTGTAATTAGTTGAATAAATATATGTATTTGTGTGTTTCTGTGTCTGAGTGACTTGGGATGCATCCATGCCCAAATGGTCTTTCGTGGCTGCTGGATGAAGCCTTTAATGAAAAATCTCAGTGTTTGAAGTAAGTGTTATTTTGCGAATCCTGTAGCTGAGGGAGGAGGGAAGGAAAGGGTATCTCTGCTTCAAGCCCTTTTCTTTCATGATCCTGACTTGGAACATAATCTGCAGGCGTTTTTCTTTTAAGTTGGTGTTTTAATGTACCTGATGTGATCAGAAATGATTTATCTTACCCCTTTCACTGATGTTTCCAAAACCAAAGCAACTCGGACGTGCCGCTAGGGAGTCAGAAAGGAGCAAGGACCATGGCTTACAGTTAAGGCAGGTGTGATTTCAATGTCTGTGCATAGAAAAGCTGCCGTCTGATCTGCCTCTGTCTTCAGGATTTCTGGGATTCCAGAAGAAGAGGTGGTGCAGATAAGGCATGTCCTCTGAGGTTTTGAAATGCTTCTGCTTATGTTGTAAAGCTCTTCCTTAGTAGGCCTGAAGGAAGCACATCTTCTGGTGGTGTTACTAAACACCTTCTCAGACTCTCCAGTGGTAACTCTCCTCTGTGGAGGCATTATTTGGCTTCTCTGGTTGCCTGTGCGTTTTGACTAGTTGAGAATGTGGCCTCACTATGGAACTGTGGATGGTACTTCATGACTTGGAAGCTGTGAGGGGATCCGAAGAAGAGTTTCTAGAGGGTTTCTCAGCTTTTTCCTTCAGTAGAACTCTCCAGTGCTAAAACTTGGGACTTCTAGCATGAAACCCGCATTAGAGCACAGCCTAGAATAATAGGAGGAAAAGCCTCAAAGCTTTGCCATCAGAGGAATGCTGAAGAAAATGTATTTTCTTTAGTGATTCTCCCCTTGCCAGCTGGGCTCTTGCAAAACTGGTCTTTGCCCTTGGTTTATTCTCAGCACAGCAACTATGTTGGTTTCTGTGTGGCATAAAATTCTATGTTAAGAAAACTCTTCCCTTTTTCATCGTTTCTGAGCAGCAGTCATGTCTCCTTTGTAATACCAGGACCCTCCTGCTTATGTTGGGGCTCCCTGCTTGCCATGCTTCACGTCTGCTGGCGCATCCTCCTCTCGAAGGCTGTGCCAGGTGAAATGTTGTTGCTTTTCTTTCCCCTTTCAGGAGAGCTCCTTTGGTCTGTTGTGCAGCCCCTGGGAAGAGACAAGCTGGTGGCTTTCCTCTGCTCCATAACCTGTTTGAAAGGACCTCACTTAAGGCAGGTATGCTCTGTGGGAGTTCAACAGCAAACACACACGTCAGAACTGGGAAGTCATACTGCTATAAATTCACAAATACATCAGCAGAAGAAACAGCCTGTAAGTAATATATTAAAAGAGGAACTGGATGAAATGTGAAGACAACTTCCAAATGAGAAAAGCAGGTGCTTTGCATGATTTCCTCCATGCTTGGTATTCATGTTGGTGTCATTGTAACAATACATGACAAATGAATATGCTTTTCTCTTGGCAATGTTGAAAATTTGATTACCTGAATATTTATGTTGTTCAGTACTTAGAAATATTTGAAGAGTTTTGTTCTTCCCTGGATTATATATAGAGTAAACGCAGAAGCTGAACAGTATCTTTCATTGCAGACTATCCTAAAATAAGTTCTTAATTGTTTGGATGTATTAATATTACCTTTAAAAATGTAAACTCTGAGGTTATTAAATTCTGTTCCAGATGTGAACTCTATCTTGTTTTCTAGCATTAATTATGCAAATTTTAAATTCTCAGTTTCATTGAAGAGTCAGGCTTTTTATTTGTACGTAGCTGTTGAAATAAATTTACCAGTACAAGAAAACATTCTACTAATAAACGAGGGATGCCTGGAGTTGGCTCTGCTAACTGAGACAATTTAATTCATCCATCATCAGGGATGATGTTTCTTAGCAACACAAAGTATTTTCACCCGGGGCGCTTTCCCAAACTTTCACTTTTTTTTAAGTATTTTATGTGACCTGAAGTTCGTCCATCTGTCCTGCAGCTCCCAATACTTTTCCCTCCAATGGTCAAATGATCTGATATATATATTTTTTTCAGCTTAATAATACACAAGTTGACTGGGGAATCATTTCACAAGTCACATTTTCCAAAGGGTTCTTGGAAATTATTTGTTGCTCTGTATAACAAAGCTAAAAGTTATTGAAAATGTGTTATAGTTTCATAATAAAACAGATCCAAAAAATATTGGCTTGGGAGCTACCTAAATGCTTTCTGATAGCCCTGGCCTCGGGGGGGATGCTGGGATCAGTTGTAATAGAGGGATATCTTTGATATCTTTTGGTGAATTGACTAGTGTTCTGTTTAGATCATAATGTCTGAAAAAACTGGCTTGATACGCAATGTTACATTATCAAATTGTTTGGGTGTAAGAATTGCCTTAATGTATGGCCAGGATTTTCAGTATTTGTTCTTCTAATGTGCCCCCTATGAAATCGAGAGAAGCTGTTGATACATTGAGACTCTACCTTTATTTCTCGCTTTCCATTACTTTAACTTTTCCGTTAGTCTGCTTTGAGAAATTACATATGTTGTTGAAGTTTTGGTAAACTGCTCTGACAACTTCTGTAATTCTGTTATGTGAATAGCGGTGAAGCCTCTGCTTGTGTCTTGCTTTCAGAGGAAAAGTTCTAGTGGTTATAGGAGGAAAGCTGCCTTATCAGCAGTGCGTAGCGATAAGAATGTTGTGATGAGTCTGCTATTACTTAGCTTATTTCACAAAGCAGGTGTACAGAGACCATTTTAAAGAGTGGGAAAATAAATTACAGAAATATTGGTTTGATTCTTCCTCGTGGTTAAACAAAAAAATCCTGTGTTGCTGCTCATGTCATTGTAGCTTTATTTTACTGAGTTTTCATATGAGTTAGTGTTTGTATGTGAGGATACACGACAAATTGGATGGGAAGAATTAGCTGGATGCTGTTATATAAAGGTGTTTAAGATCATCTTTGTGGCAGTGCAGGGATTTCATACCCTGATGTTACTCTCTAGCATCTTACAAGATCTCCAGGTGTTTGCTAGAGTCCTTTGAAGAATCACCCAAGTTGGAAGCTTTCTCTGTTATCCTGCAGCAAACAGTATCTGCAGAAAGGACGTGAGAAAGAAAAGCTTAGCAAAGGACTTAGCTAGCAACAGGGCCTTTAAAGTATGAAGTCTTAGAAAACAGCAGCAGTCGCTTAGGTCTGATGTTGCCTTACCCATAAGTTTGAGCTACAGCAGTTTGCAGAAAGGTCAGGGCTCTGTCTGCTCCCTCTCCTGCAAGACTTTATTGCACGTGGTGACAGACTGTGTCACCTGAGCATCCTGGAATCATCTGGGAAGCTCCAGAACCCACTGTAGGCTCTCCTTGCCCTTTCAGGTGCTGTAGAGAAAATTCCTTGCTTGGAGGAGTAGGCAGTTTGCAGCCATGGTGGCTTCTCTGGGAAACTGCATAGTCAGATGTTGTGGGCATTTATTTGCTGGTGTTTACACTGCGATAAAATAATGTACCTGTGGTCACGTTTTAGACCTCTATTTGCATCTCAGCATGTGGTGTTTTGTTCTGTAATACTGTGTGAGTAAAGGCTCACTTTAAAGCTGGTAATACATTTTTCAGGAAGTCCAATTTAAAAGAGGGCTTCTAACACTCTTCTCTTACTTGGGCACTTCTGGGCCACTATGGTCCTTCTCTCTTACCCTGGCTCGCTTTTCAGCTGGGGCTTCTGCCCATATTCTCTGCGCTTTCCTGTGGTTGGGTATAAAGATAGGAAGAATTGATGAAAATTATCTTTTTGAAGGTAGTAACTGAATAAGTCTAGTAAATAGATTGGAATAACTTGTAACGAGGAACTCAGTAGTGTCACAACTGTTGTGAAATTTCATAAACTACTCTTCATCTTCACCCATCCATGATTCAACTGCAGAACACTTGCGTTATGGCCTGCAGCACAATACAAGTTGTACTTCGCTGGCTTTTGGTTGAAGCGATGAACATATTATTTGAATTTCAGGAAAGACAATTTGAAAATGGACTATATTTAGGATGGAGTCTGGAAGTTACAAGAATAACTAGTGTTTTTTTGCTGTTGCTGCATCTTGCAATGTTCATGTGCAAAGAATGATGTGATCAGAGTTGTCACCGGGAACATTTAGTTTTTCATGCACAGTATTTTTGGACAGTTCTTATTTGGAAGAACATGGGATGGAATATAAAAGAACTAGTCTAAGTAATTACCATTGATGTTAAAAGGTCACAAATTATAATTGTCTGTTTCCAAAAATGGAAAAATCAAGTGCAAACCAGTAAGGCTAAAGCATTGCTCAAGGTGGTAGTTTGGCTTTGGGGTTCTCATTGTGTAACAGCTGTGTCTTTGTGGAGACTCAGGAACGAAAGGATTTTATTCTAATTAGGATCTGGACTCATTGATGAATGAGCAGGCAATGTTTTCCTGTCCACATAGTCTTTCTGTTACGTGTGTGCCTGCGTGTAACTTGTACTATGTGAGTGTTTGCGTGAAGGCAGATGGGTGTGGATCCATCCAGTCTCTCTAGTACACAAAGCTGGTTTGTGTTGTCAATAAAAATCATAAATTCCCTACATTACTGGGCTTTATTTCCAGCCAAGAAGGTTATGGGATCTTTAATTGCTGGTTTGTTCTTTTTTACCTCTTTTCTCTGGGCCTGACTCATTGGAAGATCTAGTGAAATGTGCTCTTCCAAGCAGGTCATTCTGATGAGCAGGTTGCGGGGAGTGATGGGAGTGGGAGAGGTTGAATCTCCAATGTTAATGGCATTGTTTTGACACATAGTGGTATAATGGGTTATCAGGAGGAGAACCTACTTCTGATGAGCTCCTTCTGGTGTACGGTCTGTAGGATGGAATGAAAGCCTGTCCTGACAGTAGTGTTTGAAGGTGTTTTGGGGCTCAACTGGTAGTCACTGAGATAGGAAGCATAACTGGGTCCTTGAATCCCAGTCATCTGAGAGATGTGGAAAGAAAACACTCTTCACAACTTAGTGTCACAAGATTGTAAGATGAAATTTAGAGGAGTAGTGGTCATCCCCTATGGCTGCCAACTGTCTGTGGTTTTGTTCCTGTCCTGGCTGTAGCTGTGTCTCTCTTTTCCAAACTCTGCATTGTCTGTAAGGTCAGGAGGGCAAAATTTTCCTGTTTTCAGGTTGCCAGTCTGAGCCTTCAACCCCAGCCACTCTCCCCCAAGCTTTAATACCCAAATAACCAAACATACACTTTTATGAAACTTGATTACAGTTTTTCATAACCTCTGCTTTCATCAGTTAACTATTTTTAGTGAGGGAAGTCAAGCTTTGATTCAGTGATATCTTTGTACTAGCAAAACAAAGACACTTTTTTCCATGTTAATGTGCTTTGCAAACTCTGGAATTTTCATGTATTTGCTTGGCAAAATTTTTGTCTGTACTCTTTAATAATACTGTGATACTTGTGGCCTCTACCTGCCGAATCGCTTTCTCTAGAAACTCCTCATTCTCCTTTATTTTGAGACTTGGCAGGTATTATGGCCTATTCTGTGTGGTTTAGTGGTTTTTTGCATTCAGGGCAGGTTACATCGAAGCTTGTTTGATGAATTTCAGTTTGTCCCATAAACATGATACCTTGATAATAAGAGTAATGACTTATCACTGGGTGGCTTCTTTCTGATTCAATAAGCAAGGCTTCCATTGTAAATTAGTTTCAGAAACGAATTTTTGTGGGATTTGTGTGTATATATATAAATACATATAAAGTATAGAGCATCCTGAAATAGGTACAACGGAATCCCAGTGGTACAAACAAAAAGCAAGAACTGTAAGTTGTTCAGTATTTGGTGTTAATGATCTGTATTTCATATGAAAGGTTGACCTTTGTAGGGCCTTTTCTTCTGAAGTAAAGAACAGGCTGGTTTCTCCCACTGCTGGAAGGGCAGGGGGAGACTTGGTTGTTCTTATTTTTTTCTGCAAGACCATCAGAGGGAAAGATAGGGCCAGTTGCTGAGATTGCAAAGGACTGTGTGGCCCCAGGCAGCTTTAAGCGTGCAAAGACTGATTCTGTTAAATGCAAAAAAAAAAAAAAAAAAAAAAAAAAGGAAAATCTGAAGTGCTGAAGTTTAGACTGAACACTGATTCAGATCAGGAAAAATGGATCCTTCCTGCTAACTTAAAATGGATACGTGAGACTTTTGTGTGGTGCTTGATAGAAATCAAAACGAACGGGCATTTGATTACACATTCATTATTATGATGATCACTTGAACTGCTCAGCACGTGTAACCTGGTAAGCATTTGCCCATATCATATTTAACTGTAAAGACAATATGAGAACGTTATATTCTGAATTTTATTTATTTTATTGTGGTGGTCTAAAACTCTACAGCTGGCAGAGTTTGAGGCAGAAGGACAAATGATCAAGAGGATGCACATTCTGCATGAGGAACCTGTGGGGTTTCGTTTATATCTGGTGCTCTGCAATAAGAATCTATTGAAAATTCTATTTCTAAGTCACTATAAACCTATTTAAAATATCTTATGTTAGATATGTAAATGCTTCCTTGTGGATGAAAGTGTTCTGCCCACCCAGTTGTGTAACCTCAGCTTAAGCCAATTTTCTCTTTCCAGCCTCTTAATTATTCCGTAATCTGTGAAATACAAAGAATTACATGTGTCCAGACTTAAACATGTAGTGAACCTCATTATGCTGAGGGAGATGGTTTACAGTTTGGACTGTGGGGCTGGGACTTTAGCCTGTTGGCAGTTGTTTTGAAGGTTGAATGCTGTCAGAGCCTGTTGCCTCTGCTCACAAGACTTCCCCAAGGAAAGCCTCAAGAACTTTATAGCATCCAAATGAGAGACTGAGGCATCTTCAAACACTTAAAATAATTTTAAGATCCACTGAAGGGACATGTTTGGTCAGAAGGCAAGGGTCACTCTTCAGAACTGAAAGATCTAGAGAAACCTGATGATTTGAGCTACGGCTGGTGATTTAGCAGAGCTGCTGCAGAAGATGTGAAGCACTAGGAAGAGGTTGAAAATTGTGGGGTTTTTTGTGGGCCAACTCTCATCCCTCTGCCTGTTGTAGCTCCTGAATGGGTGAAAAGATCCAAGAGTACGTGTATGTGGAGAGCATGTGTGGACTGTGGTACAGTACGGGTCTACATTTGTATGTGAGGTTGACGTCTGGTGGGATGGTGATTTTGCCCAGATTATGACGTTCATGTTACCCGTTCCTGCGAGAGGGGCTGCAGGTCTGTCAGGGGCCAGGTGAAGTACCCACCTAAAAGACTGATGTTGGGATGTGCAATCAAATAGATCTCACTTCATTTCACCATTCTTTTACGCATAAGTAGTTCTAGGAAGGCCTGCTAAGTGTGGAGTTA
The DNA here is from genome assembly GCA_009769605.1 of Bucorvus abyssinicus. Classification (NCBI taxonomy): domain Eukaryota; kingdom Metazoa; phylum Chordata; class Aves; order Bucerotiformes; family Bucorvidae; genus Bucorvus; species Bucorvus abyssinicus. The sequence continues at coordinate 4,154,484 of CM020029.1, forward strand.
CTGTTTTTTCTTTCCATTTGTGTTTTGAATTAGACCAGTCACTAGTCTGGTTATCAGATTGTCATGGGTCTTAACATGGCCATTCCTGCTGCTTGTTGTCCTCTGCTCTCCGTGGTCTGCATCTGCACTTGATTTGGAATCTATAAAAATCTCCATCAGAGCTTCTAGTGTTGAAAGGCTCTGATAACTTAAGGTATTTTTTTGGCCCATGAGCTTAGGAAAGCTGATGCTAAATGTGACTGTGATTTTCAAGGGGAAAAAAATCCACTTATTTTCATTGTTAGTAGAAACTGTAGATGAGATCCTCAAAGAGGAGCACCAAGGGGCATCCTCTGTAGGTTGTCCACAGCGTGTTTGGTCAAGAAAAACAGTTTAAGGAATGTGACTTGTGGTTCTTGATGCAGAAAAAAGCTTCGGTATGCCTAATACATTGGAAAACATTTGTTCAAGAGCATGTCTTCCTTGTGCAAAATTTGCCCCCGTGGGATGATTAAGGTCAGTATCCACGGAGGTTCCCTCATATATTCCGAATGTGATGCCCGAGGTCAGCTTCAGCTTGTAAATGCAACTTTAAGGGATGTTTTGTCCGGTTCTGTTAAACACCTGTGTAAGTAGTTTGGTTAGGAACTTATTTACTCCTGCTCTTCCTGGACTTGTCTTTAGTTCCTGATTAGAAAATAACTGTTGTAAATGAAACACTTAAGAGTAACATTTGTGGAAATGATCCTTACATGTGTACATACTCATTGACTGACTCTCTTTTAAGTGAATTGGTATTAATTTTAAGGTAAAAGTTTTCTCTTCTGGGTGTTTAGGCAGGCTTTTCTATTCTTTACTCAACCTTGGTGTGAAACAATGTGTTTTTCACACTTTCCATTAATCCCTTGAAAGTACTGAACTGCTTAATGGATTCAAAATAAAAATAATGCAGTTTCCCAAAGTCTTCCGGTGTGTTACGTTGGCTTCGTGCACTTCCCCTCAGAATTAATCAATTAACTGCTTTTGATTCTAGTCACCTCTCGGGTTAGGTCTGGGCGACATGTGGATGGGTGAATGTACTCTGTAAATGAGGTGTGAAATGCTTGGAGAAATGCACAAGTGCCACAGTTCTGCTTATAAACAGGACCAGAGAGTATTTCAACAAAAATTTGTTAAGGTGTAGTTGAGATGTTTCCCCAAAGTGCTTTTGCCCGCTCTGAAATCTTTTCATTGAATGTATCGTAGCCCTAACGCTCATATTCAGCCACCTTTAAGTTCTGCTCAAGCTGTGAGTTCTACAGGGTTTCTAATGCTCTCTCTGAGGCTGAACTTGCTGTTATTTTTTTTCCTTTAAATTTTATTTGAATGTTACATAGCAATGATCCTGTCATGCTTTTGGCCATGAATCAGCAAAGCATTTATGTGCCTGTTTTAATTGAAACGTGGAGTTGTCTTGCTGTGCGAATGTTGAAGTCAGTGAGACTATTAATTAAAATTAAGTATCTGCATAAGTGCTTTTTCTAAAAATAAGTTGCTTCATAACAGCTTTGGGCCATATTTGGGGAGGAGGGGTTTGTTTTTCTAAATTTTGAAAATAGGTATAGAATTATCTCTGGATTTTATGATGGTAAAATGGGTCAGCACTACCAGAGGGCAGCGTGTTCATGGGATGGAGTGTGAACTCTCTGCCTCCGAAGATGTCACCCAAACTGCTATTTCTTTATTTTTAACTAGGGAATAAAACTTTTATGGTTTTCATATTGCACAGAGGGTAGTGTCAGGGAAAACTCAGGAATAAGTTGCTGCTTCAGCTACCCCTGTTACTGAGTGCCTGGTTACAACTCTTGTGTTCCTTCCATCGAGTAAAACCTCACATCATTTTTAGTTAAAGTTGGTGCTTCTCAGCATGATACTTCGAGGCTGGTCATGGAGTGTGTCATCTATGTTTTCTATCTGCAGTCAAAGGCATTATAAGCATTTCCAGGGAATTCTGTAGATTTTTTCCGTTCACCTATTAATACAATTTACACATCTACTGTGCAATTTACTTTACAAAATTATCTGGTTTATTAATTCTCACGGCACCTTGGTGAAACAGCATCCTTTTATCTCCGAAGCTTGCATCTACCTGACTCACTTTGCCATGCTGGCTTGTTACCTTTTTTCAGATTTATTTCTAAAACAGGTTTCTTTTTACAAGCCTTAGTATTCCCCCCTTGCAGCAAACCAATACATAAGTAGCAGAGGGAAGAAATCACTGGAAACACAGAGAAGCTGCTTGTGCTGTCAGATTTCTGATTGCACCTTTGCTGGCTCTTCTTGCAACACTGATTTTTAAGGTCTTTCAGCCATGCCCTTTGCAGGTACATTTATAAAGCACTTACCACGTTCTTCAGCAGGAAATAGGAAATGTTACTGCCTGTGATGGGAACCGGGAAGAAGCATCGTTTGCCTGAGGTCATGCAGCTCTTGGAAGTCAGGGTGCAGGTGTGTTCTGCCCAGAAGATGATATTTCTGAGGTGCTTCAGCACGGTGTGTGTTGATAGCCCCATGCCGTTGGTTTTATACTGCTGCCGTTCGTAGTCTCTATCATCATTTATCATATATTCTTTTATTAGTAGTAGAAACCGAGAGTCATGCTCACATGTGAATACACTTCAGATTCTTGCTGAAAATCACATGGTTGTTTTTAAAAATGAGGCTCAGAAAGTTCCTATTAAGTCATTAATTAATATTGTGGCAGGAAAGAGTTGCATTTTTTTCATGTTGGTGCTAAAAGTTTCTTTAAAGCACTGTCACGCGAACACGAAGCAAAATTTATGCTGTTTGGGGGAAAAAATACCAACTTGCTGTCTTTAGTACAAGCACATCAGTTGCTCTTTATTGCTTTTAAAATTTGATTTCATTGTAGTGCAGCGAGCTTTTCAATAAACATCGTGGTTTCATTTATATAACACTGGAATTATGGTAAATGCAGAGTTTCATACCGCGAATTACGTACGTAATGCTGTGTCCGGTGGGATCCTGTATCGCAAAATTTGCATAGTTATAGTGCTGGTGACATCGTATCTCATACAAAGAACCCAGGGACCTGATACAATATCAGTAAAACTGTCTCATAGGTATGATTCAAACAGTTTTATTGGCAACATATGGGGGATGAAGGAGCCACAGAGGGTAGTTTGGAGTGTAAGGGTGCTGGCCTATCTTTTTCAGCCTGTAATTATATCAGCCCTCTTCTATGGCATTATTTGTTGCTGCTCTGGGATTGCTGAAAAATAACTACTAATATGGTGACACAAAGGATCAGAATAAATTATAATTGTTGACTTTACAAGAAATTCATTGGCAAAAAGGCTTTACTATCCTAAGCTCCGGTGTCGTGTCTGGTTCAGCTTCGCAACTAAGCCACGTGTTTGAAATAGTATTAGGGTTTTCTGGCAACCTTATCCTGTTGTATTGGATGCTTTTGTGATCGGGCAGATATGAGGAAGAAAATTCTTTTGGCCACGCTTTAGTTTTTAGTCTTAAGCTGGGAGAGTGCATTTTCTTTGATAACTGGGATATTGAACTCTTGTTCCCCCAATGGAACACGCTCTAATTAGTCATCTTCAAATCATTTCGATGTTTTGACATTAACAACTAGCAAAAATATAACTAGAAGATTACAGTAGTGCTATGTTCAGTTGTACTTCTTAAAATCATGATATATATATATATAAGAAAATCTTTCAGTGTGGTAAAAATGATAAGTTTTGAGGTTTAATGTTCCTGCCAACTGAAGAGCCCCAGCGTACACGGAGCTATCAGAAAAGGACTACTTGACTACTTCCCGGCTAGTGTAAGCGTTTCAGAAGGTTTTTAAATCCACGGGGCTGAGCCATGTCCCTGACAGAACAGCTGTGCAGAACAGCCTGCGTAGGGAATGGAGGCTGTTACGCAGACTTTACTCAGAATTACTTCTGAATTCTTTTATTCCACACTGAGGTTCAGCATGGACAAACGACTCTGGGGGACAGAACTGATGAAGATTAGCAGGGTATCTGTGAGGATGGGTCATCTGTGCCGTTTTACTGATGTGGAAGCATCTTTTCATCCATTTTTCTGCATTCCCTTTCCATCGTTTCGGTGTAGATCCATCCTGGACTTGTAGAAATTCAATCTGGAAGGGACCCTGGGAGTTGTTCCTCTCTTGTTTTCAGGTAGGATAAAACTTGTTTGAATCATTCCTGACTTACTCTGGGTGTGTACAAACAGATCGTTTAACCGCTTGTGTTGGTGACCTGTTGGTGTGGAAGGAATATGTCTTGAATTAATAATGGCTTGTGTGGGACTCTCGTTTCTCTGTTTTCTTCTCCTTTGGAGTAAGTTTTGTTTATGATAGTACTGCTTATCTTTGGAAACTTTTCTGACTCCTGTGAACTTTTGAAGATAATTACAGGTGATTCCAGGATCTTTTTCAACTCGTTCTCTTAGTATTCAATAGTAAAAGACCTCAGACTTTCCCAGTTTGAACTTACCTCTTGAAAAATACCCTTTTTTAACTCTGTCTCTTAGAAACTCTGACTTCTGTGAAGACTAAAGTAAAAAAAGTATTAGACCTTGTCATTTGGAGGAATAAGTATAATCTATCTTGAGATTGAGAGGTGGACTGATACCAACTCTTAGGTGGATAAATATCACAATTTTCTGATCTTTGTCTTATGCAGCCAGTCCTCTGGCTCCGAGGCAACCATCTACAGGGGAAAAGGGTCATTCTCAGCGTGTCATAAAAAGTCAGCTCTTTCTCTTAGACATTAAGCATAAACTTACACTGGTTTAATGTATTTTTTTGCCTTTTAAATGTAATTTTGCTTTTTACACAGTTTATTATAGTATTTCCTCCTTTCCCACATCATTTTTTGTTTGGAATAGAAAGTTCACACTCACTTTGCTAAAGATGGTAAAGGAGTGATTTCTGAAATTAACTATTAAATAATAAAATTATATAAACAGATCTGGACATCACATCATAGGGACATGAGAACTGTCTCAGGAGCCTCTAGAGCCACTCATGTTAATTGTTGCGTATCTCATAAATGTGTTTATTTCAAAGTACTGGAAGACTTCCAAAAAGTTTCTGTATTTAAAAGGGCAAAAAAGATGTTGTGGTGGATTTAGGCCATGACAAAATAAAGTAAAGGTTAACTTGGACTTCCATCAGTGAAGGCTTAAAAGCTGAAAGAAAGAATAATTAATGCTGGTCACTATGGTTTTGTGAGAGAAGGCTTTGTGAGACAAAGCTGATGTATATTTTAATAGGATTGTGTGTCTGGCCTATATTGCTATATTAAACTTCTTTTAAAGCATTAAATCATTGCAACACAATATTTTGATATAAAATCTTGGATTAAATCTAGCCCAGTCACAGAAAAGATTAAAAATGTCCCATTGCTTAAAGCGCAACTTTTAATGGGATGGTCTAATGGGTCTCCAATGTGTTTGTGGTCCAGTTACCCTTAATCAGCAGTTTTGGTGACTTAATTTTTGCAGCTTTATTTTTCAGATGATGCAAAGAATACTGGAGAAATAGATCCACAGTTACTCATGTAGCTCAGTCATCAGTAAAACTGTAGTTGGTACAGAAAACTGAGGTTGGGAAACCCCATGACGGGAGGAGAGGCAGGGAGAGCTGGGGCAGTTTAGCCTCGAGGTGAGTAGGCTCAGGGGCACAAACTGAAATACAGGAAATTCTGTTTAAACACAGGAAGAAGTTTTTCACTGTGAGTGATCAGACATTGGAACAAGTTGCCCAGAGAGGCTGTGGAGTCTCCACCTATGGAGATCCTCAGAACTTGATGTGGTTGTGGGGAACCTGCTGTGGTTGACCCTGGTTTGAGCAGAGGGTTTGGACTAGTCAGTCTCTAGAAGTCCTCTCTAGTCTCATCCATCCCCTGATTGTGTGACTCTGGAGGAATTGGAGGTGTGACTATCTGTAGTGACTGTAATGCCATGGCAAAAGGTCTAGTGCAGTCTTTGCATATACAAGAGAGACTATGAAGTAGATGAACACTTCATAGTTCAATTAACTTACTCATCACTGCAGGAGTGCCGTTAGCATGTTGTCTTGAGCTCTGGTGGAGGAGAGTCTTTCTGGATGTGGTTAGAATAATAAAGATGGCCATCTCCTGTAGAGAGGACCTTTCATGGCAGGACAGGTTGATAAGGTCTTGGGGAAAGAGGAGACAAGGCTCACCTGGCTCCTCCACTCTGGGGTTTGATCAAGTGTAAAGGAAATGAACCTGGTGACCCTTGATGATCAGTGGGCACAGGGGATTGTGGACTCTCCTGTCTTTGGCCTCTAGCTCAAGTTTAGTCTCTTTCTTGCAGGCATTAGTAGACTAAGGAAAGTTTGGGTTAAATATTGGGGTGATGTAGAGTTGAGTAGTATTTTGATGAAGCTTCTTAGTCTAGACAGTTGGGAAGTTAGATCAAGTAAGCTCATCTTTTTTTTTTTTTTTTTTTTCCCCTCACCCCAACCCTATTCAGATTTAAGAACACTGTTGCAACTGGGGAAAATTGCACTTTATCATCTGAAGCAGATAGAACAGATGGGAGAAAGTACCACTGAGAACCATAGAGGAGATTCTCCAACTGCTTTGTTGAAGACATCTAAAGCAGCACAGTCTGGTGTATTACTGTGCCCAGAGTTGGATGCAGGTAATAATGCTTCTGATGAACATGATTTGTTTCTGAGATGAAAAAGTGTGTGGTCCCTTACTTGTATTATCCTTTCAGTAGTTAGTTTTGTTCCTAGCATCTAGGGTTTTTGGGGATTTTTTTGTCTTTAAATTTGTTCTTGAGTAGTGCATGTTCCTTCAGGTATTGCCAAAGAGTGGAAATGCAGAAGAAAAGCTTTCCTGTACTGTAATGCCTCTGAGGCTGCTTCTTGCGCAGATGAGTGGGGCCCACAGTGGCCTCATGAGCTGGGCAGAGATGAAAGTCACCTAGTGTCATCTTCTGGTACATGCCAGCATGTGGGAGAGGACAGGTAGCACAGGCCCTGTTTGGAACTGGGGAGAACAGTGTCTCTCTTGCCTCTGATGTAATCCCCACGTGAGTGAACTTGATGTGATGGGGGGCAGAAAAAATGCTAGTTCACACAAGAATTACACATGGCATAATTTTTTACTGTAGACTGTAAAAATGGTGTATGTTGTGAAGAGAGAACTATGATTGACATTATACAGGGTAAGAATTTCAGACATTTTTGAGCATTTCTGCTGAGCTGACCTTTTAAGAAATGATGTAAACTTCTCCTGGGGACTTCTGTCTCCTACACAAACCCTTCCCACCGCATCTTCTTGAGTGTCCAGCGTGACCCCATGAAAATGTAGTGCTTTCAAACCCGAGGAAAGTGTCTTAGTGCAGAGCAAAACCGATATCCTGTGTTCAGATGGCAGCAGCGGTGAGTACAGTTAGTTTTGACTCATGTGGTTACTGCCGTGAAGGTACTTCAGAGCCTGAAACCAGAACCCCTGCTAGCACTTCCACCTGTGTACCTGTAACTCACATCATTGTCGAAAAGGACTTCACCACACGCTTGCAGAGCGTGGATCGAAAGCGTGCGAAGCAAATGTCAGGCTGCACTTTGGGCTGGAAGTGGCTGAGGTGTGGGGGAAGATCGCTGGGTGTTTTCAGAGAGGTGTAGCCTGGGCTTTTCCCATGCAGAAGAAAAGGCAATTGCAGAACATGAGTTGGTGCTTTGTGTGTACTCACAGATGTTTATACATAGACTGATATGTTCTTTTTCTGTTTTTTTTTTCCTGACAGCTTGAATTTGAATATTATCTACTGGAAATTTCACAGGATTCTGGTAAACAGTTAATAATTATTTTTAGGTGCTTTCCAGTATGTAATCTCATTAACTTGCTGTTCCAGCATACTTTATAGCAGTATGTTCTCATTTTTTTTTAATGAGACAAACCTGGGGTAGTTACTCAGATGTTTGCTGGGAAACAACAGCTGCATAGGTGCTGACTAGATCCTGCCAGCATGCTGCCAGTTCATCGGAGCCAACCAGCCTGGTAGGACCCTGCTGCAGCCAGAATAGCTTTTGCAGAAGTGAAGCTTAAGACACCAATTTTCTGTCTAGTTTTTTTATTATTTTTTGTGGTTGCTGTTTGTTTATGGGTTTTATTTGTTTTGTTTTTTAATTTTTCATGAATAATATGTTCATAACATGTTCATGTTCAGGGCAATTCTAAGCATGTCATAGTATCACAGAGTGGTTTGGATTGAAAGGGACCTTCAAAGGTCATCTAGTCCAACCCCCCTGCAGTGAGCTGCTTCATCTAGAAGCAGGACATCTTCAACTAGAGCAGCTTGCTCAGAGCCCCATCCAACTTGACCTTGAATGTTTCTAGGGATGGGGATTCTACCACCTCTGGGAAACCTGGACCAGGGTTTCACCACCCTCATTGTGAAAAATTTCTTCCTTCTATCTAGTCTAAGTCTCCCCTCTTTTAGTTTAAAATTATGACCCCTTGTCCTAGAGGCACAGACACAAACAATTAAATTTCACTTGGGATTGGCTCAAAGGTTTCTACATAAGGACTTTATAGAGGTATATATATTTTTATACACACACATATCACTTAAGGGATATTTAGTTTTTACTGGCTTAGAGAGGCTTGTTTTGCTCTTTTGTTAGTGAAACGGCAGCTGAAACTGAAAGCCCACAGCTTAGATCTGTGCCTTGCTTACAGCAAATACCCAGATTTTGAGGAGATTCACTAGGTGGCTTCCCAGGCACCCAATCACTGAATCAGTATCATTTATTTAAGTGATAAAGAGTGAACAACTGAAGTAGTGTCATTCTCAAGGGTGGACCTAACAGCCTGTGCAGAACTGTTGCCCCTGGCTAACCTGGGGTGTAGAAATTGTGAAATAAACCCTGGATTTGCAGCTGTGAAGGATTGAAAGAACTTGCTAGGCCAACTGGTTCATCTCTGCTTAGAATGGAAAGTAAACCCCCTCCCTGCACCTAGAAGGGAACCTGGAAGAGGAAATAATGACTTAAAATATGCTTTTATCTTTGTACTGGAAGAAGATAAAGGTTTTTTTAAACTTTTGATGCAGAAAACCTGCATTTTGTGTCATGTTACACATTTTTGGCTCTTTATAGTCATAAAAATGCCTAAGGGACTGTACTGTCCTAAAAGCATTTGATAAAAGCTAGTTGTGTGTTCTGTGGTCAGCAAAAACTTAATGGTTGGTGTTCCATGGTTTTGTTCTGTAAGGTTATTGGCAGCTAAGGGTTACATATTTCTGTGTCTTCTGTGAAACTGTAATGAAAATGAAGTTATCATCATGAAGCTTCCAGTTTTGACAGTAAGAATGGCCCTTCGATCTCTGAAGGCTGCTGGATTCTCCATTCAGGTTGAAACCATAAACGTTTTACGGCTCAAGATGTGTTGCTGGGATCCAAATATAAATTTTAGAAAACAAATAAAATGGAGTGACTGGCCACATCCTTGAATTTCTCGAACTTGAATTGCTGCAGGAAGGAAGAGCCATATGTTATTTTGGTAACTTCTAATGCATTGGAAGAACATAGAGTACAGGTGACTTGGACCAAGTCCTGCAGTCATCCTGTGTGCAGGAATATGACCTAATTGGAGTAAAACAGGGCTTTATGTTCAGCTCTTATTGTCCAGACAGTTGAACAATTTTGCCTAAACCACTAAATTAAGTATTTCTATGTATTGAGTTGTTGTGGAGGGAGAGGGGAGTCCAAGTCCATGGCCCCAAAATGCAATCTTAAATTTCTTTTTTTTAATAGAAGAGGAGCATGGAGGGAGAAGAGTATCTTTGTCTTCCTTCTTTGAAAACGAAAACAAAGGAGCCTGACATCCTTTTACGTGTTCAGTCAAGTGTCACTCATCCTAAAGTTGTAATAATCAATTCAGAATGGCTACTTGCACTTCTCTACAAAAACTGGATGAAAGAGCCTTGCAGATAAGTTAAAGACCACAAAATAAAAAAACCTCAACTTCATAACTTTAAACTGATTTAGTTGTTTCTTTGAATTGCATGGTTTTAGTCATGTTGCCATAGGTATCAAAGCAGCTTGCTATTATCATTCCTTTGTGAGGATTTCTGCATTTTTGTAGTCACAATTTCAGCAAATCAAAGGAAAGGTCTTCAGGCACGGAATAGAAGGTGTGTTGTTTTCAAGTTATGCTAAACATACCTATGCCGAGCTGGGCAAGGTGCGGATGCAGTGACACCGGATTTGCATATGGCAGCAACGTAATTATGTACTGTGCATTCTTGGAAAATTATTATCTTGGTCACTGAAGCTTTCTTCTGACTTTGGTATTTTATCTTGGCTTGCTGGATTAAGCTAGCTCAGATACTGCTACTCACTACACTTCCAGCCTTCTTATGGTGTTTGAAAGAACCCTAAGAGTTAGCTGCCAGTGAGTTGTAATGATACACTCTACTCTTAGTGATTATGTTCAGCTCTGCTTCGCTTTAAAGGGAGACATCCATTTTGCGTTCCTTGTAAGAGCCTGTGTTACTAGGTCTTGGATACCTTGGAAGAAAGCTGAAGGACCAGTTATTTGGGAATGGGGCAAAATCCTAAGGGTCGAGTTTCTGCAATGATTCTAAACAGCTCTGCATCTCGTGCAAGAAGTGCACCAATGATTATCTGTCTGTAGATTAAGAGGGTGTTTCCTTTCTAGACTTCATGTTACATCAAGAAATAAAAATTTCGTTAAGGTATCAAAAATACCAGCATACAAAAGCGTTATCGTGGCACTCACTGAGAAGGTGTTTTGGCATGATGTCAGATTGTTAAGTTAAATGGGAGCCACTCATCTGCCTAATACTGCTGTCACTTGCAAAGATCTCCTCATCACAAAGATGGGGCTGTCCTGTGTATCTTCCTATGACCACATTTAATCAAGTGATGGAAATGCAACTTAAATGAGTAGGGCCCCCAACCCACTCGTGCAAGCAGTGCTCTTGGAACCTGTAGAGCTTCTGGTACCAAAATAAGGGTATTTTGGGGATGATTAGTGTTGGTTTTACACTTGAATCTTTTAGTGCTGTTATTTATTTAGTGTCATTTTTCTGAACAAAGATTTAGTTTATTCCTAACTTGAAAGACCAGCTTTAAAGCTGTATGCAGTGACTGATTTTCTTTTGAAGAGTTGAATCTGTTTCCAGAATCTCACTATTGTTTTTAACAAACTTCTTTGCAATGTTTTCTTTCAACTTCTGAAATTCATTAGCTGTAAATCATGTATAAAATGTCTTCAGTCTTTGAATTGCTGGCTTTTTTAGAAGGCTGGCATATCCCTGAATCTAAATTAAAAAAGTCATTTAGTGAGGAAATAGTTAATAAAAAAACATTGCAAATAGTGTTTGAAGAGGCTGTTAGTTTTGCACAGGAAGTTTTCATTTTCTAGAATTTGTGCTGCCTCATTATTTGTAATATTGAAACTACTCCTTAGCAATCATAGCAGTCGCTTACATGAAGAAATGAGAGTAATGTTTACAATTCTGGGTGGAAAGTACGGAGCTGGACTTGCTGGGTCATTGGAGTAAAAAGATAAGAACCCAGAGTATTGCCCAGAGTATCACTAAACCCGCCTTGATCATTGCAACAGGATTCTTAATATCTTCTTGGAATGGCGAAACCTCAAAACTTGATGTCAGCTCGTCAAAAATGGGGATGAAGAATTCGGAGGCGAGTATGCAGAGCTGCACTGGTTGTGCTGGTGGGTGGTGTTCTTTCCTCAGTTGTGTTGTAGTGACAATTGTTGCTCTCTTACTTCAATGTTCGTTGAATTTTGGTTGTCACTAAACTTCTTTTTTCTGTTATAGTTGGGTAGTTGAGCTTAAGTGACTTCTAGTTTGAGTGATTATACTTTACTTTAAAATTCTTTCTATACTCTCTGAATAACAGGTTAATTAGGTCTTTTGCTGGCTGTAGCCATGACAGCATTTTTGCAGGTTTTAGTTGTCATTTTTCGAAAGGTTTTGGAACCTCTTGCTGTTCAGTGTTTAGGGGTGAAGAAGCCTTAAGGTGCTGGGTCAGACTCTCAGCTCAGTTTTGGTCTCCTTTAGGCTGTTCCATCAATGGAAGTCAATTTAAAGTAAAGTTTGTCATCTAGGGATTTTTCAGCTATAGAAGAATAACACAAAAGCAACAGTGAGAACAAGAGTGGCACAAGGCGATGTGGTCGAGGTGTGTTATACTTCAGCCTCTGGAGCAGTTCTTGGGGAGCACAGTTTAGAGAAGCCATTGACTCCCTTAAATTATCATGTTGTACTTTCTCCCTTTTCTCCGTTAGTTTGACCATTGGCAGAAGTAATCTGGATTCAGTCCTTCATTGCATGGTTTTTACTCAAACAACCAATAGAAATATTTATTATTACAGTTTTAACTGCAATGTAGTCTGCGCACTTCAGTACTACCAGATTTTTTTAGGGAAAATACGAGGCAACTCTGTGCCATCCAACCTTGTCCCAAAAGACCTGCCTTTTGAATGCCATCAATGCAAAAAGACCTAGCTGATAGACTATGAGGTAAGTCTGTTTTTGAATCAGTCAGAATTCTCGATACTATTGCAAAACCAAGGCGTTTCCATAAAAACATACTGACTTGCACATTGTTTTACAAAGCATCAGTATTTTTATCAAAGAACTGTCTCTCTGCTAAGTAACAATATGTCTCAGTGAACAATATGAAATTACTGTTGTGAGTCACATAGTTTGTAACTGCTCCTTCCTTTCTAGCAGCATCTTCCAGAAGTTGCAGTGTGTTCTCCTTGAATATAAAGCAGTTTGGTAACACTGGAAGTGCTTGAGAGTGTATCAGCAAGTTGTTCTGCTGAAAGACCTCAAGAGGCAATACATTAGGCAAAAAGCCGTGGCGATACCTGTAGAGCACACTGTACGTGCCCTTAAGCAAAAGATAATAATTAGTGGCTTGTGTTCCCCTGCAAACGAGCCTGAGTTGATGTTTATGAATTACAAAGATACCAGCTCGAGCTCCGAGCTGGTGGAGTTGTTTATGCCCATTCCATTTTTTGATATACCCATAAAAGGGTGTTTAGTCCGAAAGGATTTGCGTGCTGTACTCACACCTCCAGTGATTTCTACACAAAAATAAGGACAGTTCTTCAAAACATTTGAAGTGCCAACTCTCACTTCAGTATTAATAATAAACAGGAAGAACATCTCTGATAAATATCTTCGTATTTTGTTGGCCAAATGCGCTTTGGTTGCTTGTGTCACGCTTCTGGGATGCTAGTTGTTAGAAGTGGTGAAGTACCTGCCGTGGAGCAGAAGTTCCCCCCAGGTTGTAGGTACCTGCTTGGCTAATGAGTTCATCCACATTCAGATCGTGAAGTGATCATTTTGTGCTTCAGTCGAAAGAAATAGTTGACTAGAATCAACTTGCTTCAACATTCTGGTGCAGCAGCACCAGCGCTGTGTTTCCTAAAATGACATATGTAAGAACTATGTGATTTAAATGAAACTTTTAATAATTTAATGATTTAAATAATAATTGAAAATTTACAGATGATAGATGTAGTTTTGATGAATTTGTACCATGATTTAGAACACAGGTCTTGCATTTGTGTAGACTCCTGACAGTTTGGCCATTCTGTTATTGCAGAAGTCTTGGGGTTTTTTTATTACATGTGCCTGTAAATATGGTAAATAGGGTAAAAAAATGGGTCTATGGGGATGCGATGAGCTGGAGGGTGACCTTGTAGTAGCTGAATTTGGGGGGAAAGCCGTGAGACTATTTTAACTGGAAGATGTTAATAGGAAATCTTACTATGGAAGCTCCTTGAGTCATCAGCTTAGCAAAAAAAGCCCAGACAAACTAAATTTCCCCTTGGAGGTGGGAGAAAACGCGTAACACAATTCTTTTTGTTCATTTCAGTGAATTAAAATAAGATATTAGAAAAAAAAAAAAAGACATCACATGAGTATATATTACCTGACCCATATAATTTAAACCTGCGCTATCTCCACTGAATTGTAAGAGTGGGAGGAGTTTGTTAGTGGCTGCGCAAGGCAGGATGTCAGAATGACTAATTACGCTGTTCCAGGGCCAAGGAGATACGGTTAATTCCTGAGCAGCAGAACAGGTCTTTAAGAGCTGTGGTAAGACGATCCCCAATATAAATATAGCTACCACTATTTCGGTATAATTACATTAGTTGTCATGGCACCACTGAGGAGATTACATGGCACTATCGCTCGCATGGGACAGCGCTGGCGGCTTCCTATAGGGTGTAAACGTAAAGCTGGGTCATGCGTTGGACGTGTAAATTCATTGTGTGTTATATATTAGATAAGAATAGACAAAACTACAGGTGTCCAGGCCGGAGAGCTGGTGTGTGAGTAGGTGCAGCTCTTCGCTTGAGGGGGGCCGGCAGAAGCAGACCCAGGGGACCGGCTCCTGTCATCAGTGACTCGAGCGCTTTGAGTACAAACAGCCCCGTTTCAGCCATGTGCCCTTCTGGAGAACAGCCTTTTCTTACAGAATTTTAGGCCAACTGGCATTTAGTTTATGTTCTGCTATGTAGCACATAAGAATTTAGCAGATAATCAGCGCACGGCGCAGTATCTTGCCTCCATCACAGCTTTTCCGTAGACGATCTCCTCTAGATGTTTTTGAAGAGCTTTAATTGTGGTCCATTCATGCAAAAAGAGTTAATTCCACCATAAATATTTCTCAACTGAGCATGTGAGCAGGTGCTTTCCTGCTGGGCTTTGCTCTGCTGCTGACCTGCTTCTAGTGTCTGGTTCTTTAGGTAAAATAAAGTTTCTCTTGTGCTTTAAACAAATTCACATTTAATTTTTGGGGAATTGATGCCCTATATTCCAATACAACTACTTATTTTCTGAATACTTAAAAGACTGATATAATTCTGCCAAATGCAGTTCTGATTTATTACAATTCTTATATAAAAGATTTATTGATGTATCATTTAATGTAGGTGCTGCTGGAAATCCCATAGTTCGCTGGACTTTTTCAAACTGAAGCATCTCTGTAGGCAGAACTACTTCTGTTTACAGCAAAGATAACGCAGGGAATTATCTGAAATATTCCCACAAAATTTTTTTACTAATTCAGTGTAGTTGAGTTGGTGGTGTACCGTCTCATTAACCTTCAAACAGAATGAAATCTAGAAATAAGGAGGTGCTGTGGTTTACGGCTTGGGGTGGAGTCCCACCCAAACCTGATAAATGGATTTTTTTGTCTTCTGCAAGAGGTGAGCAGTTGCTGCACAGTGTTACTATTTCTGTGATAGTCGATTCATCCCTTTGCTATGCAAATTTTAAGTATACAAGGACTGAGTACTTTTATTTAAGAAATATGCCTGCGGGCTGTATTGGTTGGCTTTAGGGAGATAGCTGGTTTGGTGTGAAATAAATAGTTGTTAAAAGATCACATGAATTTACGTCTTAGAAGATGAAAAGTGATGCTGTGAGCATTTTGAGAGCACCCTTCCGTACCCGGCATGCCAGCTTGCCACTTGGTTTTGCTTTATCAAACAAACCACAGGAAAAATCACAAGAGCTTCAGGCTGGAGCGGGGAAGAGGAGAGCAGCCACGTGTCACCTCAAACCAAGAATTAGGACTTGAACGTGAGACACCCCCAGTCCCAACCTCTGGGGGTTTGACCCTTGAGTAAATGCTCGCTGGTGCTGGTCAAGTTGCTTTTGCTTCAGCTTCTGTCTCCAGACCGTTTGGGTGCTGAGCTTGTAATGGATGGATTTAAATGCTGTAATTCAGACATTCAAGTTTGCATATTTTGAGTGAAATGGGAGGAAGAAAAAAATCGGAGGGCTTTTGACTGAGGGAATGCTTTGGTACTTGCTGTTGGTGTTGAAGATTTGTCTTGTTAAAAAAAAAAAACCAAAACGTTTACTTAAAAGCTATTTGCTGCCTAATGTGGGGCTCATTGTAATACACAATTACAAAATATAACACCAGTTTAGTAAAATTTCGGTTGTAAAATAGCTGTTAGGTTAAGCCCAGCCCCTTTTTATTCTGTTACTGTCACAAATATTAATCTGCCCCTCGCTTCAGTGTGAAATCCGCTCTCGGTGTGGTTTCGCTGCCCTTTCTTTCTCTCACTCAGCAGCAGTGTTCTTTCTGCGGTGGTTTCTTTTCTGCTGCAGAGGAACAACGTGTTTTGGAGACATTTATTCCTTTTCTATGAATAACTTTATGAATAACTTTATCTTCGTTTATGTAACTGTGCCGAAGACTTTTATGCCTTAATGATCTAAACTAAGTAAATTCACTTGCCTGTTACCTTACAGTAGAGACACTTCTGGCGGCTGCTACTTCTGACTCTGAAGTGTAAATCAGCCCAGAATGTCTGGACTTGTGTTTCTTGTGCACACTGGGGTAGCACCCACTGTAGTTAATAATCCTGATGCTTCTCTAGGTGAGAAAGTTGTTTTACTGATATAGAGCTGATGGAAATAAGTTGTATCTCTAGGTGAGGTGTCAGCAGCCTTCCTCACATGCCTCCTTGTCTCATCTCTTCATACCTCCCCAAAATGTGCTTCCTTGTCTTAAATTTGTCATTTTTAATGCTGTCCTATTGTTTTTATGGAGACGGTTTAGTAAAGATAAACCTTAGCTCTTGTAGCATTAACGTTAGCTTATATCTGTCACATTTGTCTCCTTGCTAAACTAAATAATGCCTTTTTTTTTTTTTACCCTGTCATGCTTTGCTTGGAATAACTAGTCTACCTACAACTTGGGACGGGGTTTATGATTTTTCCTCCCAGGGAAAATCATCATAATAGATGTGCTGGATAATGGCAAGTAGGCGTGGAAACCATTAAAACATTATTTATAAAAGAAAGAGCAGAAAATGTTATATAAAAGTTGCCTGTCTGCTTTATGGACCATGGATATGTGAGCTGATGCTTTCTGCTGTTGCTCTTCCTCAGTTCCAGATTCTTCTTCAGCATTGAGGTCCTCAGTTCCCATGTCTGCCTTCAGCTTTTATCCATCCTGACGAAGAGTACACAGATAATTGCTAAAATAGAAGTTAGCAGGGAATCAGGGGGGTCTTTTTTATTTCTGAATGTGACAAAGGTGTTACACTTCATTTATATATTCTAGTTCTCTTCGGTAGCGATTTCCCTCTGTATGTCATAACGCTATTAGCAGCGACGGTGCTTTGAACTGTCATTTCATACCACTTGAAGTTAATTACTAGAAAACTGGGGTTTTCTCTTTTGTACGAACCGGTTTCATATAAAGTCTCTCTTTACTGAGGATGTCACCATGAGGTAGGAATAACTACAGTAAACTGAAGAACAGAGCAGTTGAGCCTTTGATCATGGGGAAATGTAAGCATGTGTTGAACTCTACACCCCAGCCTTCCCAGTGGCTGCACGAGGCTCACGCAGCCCCGTTTCAAGGGTCCGTGCCTTGATACTGAGAAGTCCTCAGAGGCTACCCAGTAAAACACAGCTGTCCTCTCAAGCCCGGGTGCTTTCAGCCTGTGCTCAGGCTGCTTAGTAGGCACAGAACGAGGGAGATAATATATTTTTAGCTTTTAAATTCAAAGAAGCTTTTCAATTAAAGGAATTCTTGACAATTTGCAATGCTCTGTTCTTGCACTGAATGGTGAGCAGTGGTGTGATTTTGGTTTTTCTTCCAGATTGGAGAAAAACTGGTCCCATTTACTTTATATTGTTGCAGTTTAAAGCATCAAATGGTGTAGTTTATATTGACTGTTCTCAGTAGGTTCTCGGAAATGATAAGAAAAACAGGCCTCTTATCCTGTAGTATTGTGAGTGTAGCAACAAACGTATCAGCATTGATATAGCAGGAGGTTGCTTTCAAAATAATTGCAGAGGAAGATCTGATTTTTGTGATTTAAGAACTCGCTATCTGCAAAGTCTCACAGGCTTTTTTCCTGCTATTGGAGGCAACGAAGCACAAACCTTGAACTAGTTGTTATATATAATTTTTTTTTTTAAAATGAAAGAGAAAATAAGAGTGGCAACTCAAGATCTCGATAGTGTGAAAGAACACGGGATAATTGAGGTTGGAAGGGACCTTTGGAAGCTCTTTAGACCATCTTCCTGCTCAAAGAGTTGGCCACGAGCCTGTATTACCTGTATCTAACAGAATATGTTGTTACGGAATGCTTGAGTGCTACGTGATTTTTTTCTGGAGTCTGTGTTTAATCTAGTGCAACTTTCTGATTTACATGGAGGGATATGACTCATGAGGCTGTCATTTATATTCCTTTACATTATGAAATGTGCTCTACAAAAGGCTTCAGCTGATTTTTCTCGACATTTGGATTCTGTGCAATCAGAAATCAGGCAAGTAGAGCAAGCATCTTCTTGGACTATGTTCTGGGATTTTATCAGTATTCATATTACTCCTTAGTGCCAACAATACCTTCATTGTAGGTGTTTTTCTCTGCAAAGACTAAATAAGTTTAATAGTTACTGTGGAATACTGACACGTGTATCCTGCAAAGAATTGAAGGAGTGTGTTTTTTTTTCTATTGGCATTTGAAAAGCAGAAAAAAGCGACTACTACAACAGAATTTTATTAATGAATGATTTACACTCGTTCCAGCTGTGACCATGTGATTAGTCCTTCACTAAGCAACAATGGGTATTTTCTTTCTGCTTTTATTTGATTTCCAAGAATGTGTCATCTGTTACATAAACTGCTGCCAGTATACCCCATGTAAACTGGTATTTTGTATTTCCCTAAGCATAAGATGGATACACACCCATATCCTTCTGGAAACATTGTTTTAAAGGAATTGGGAATTTTATTGACTGTATCTGATTCAGCATTTCAAAATCGTAAAACTTACAATATTTATTAAATGCACTGGGCTGTAGGATGCCTCCTTCCCTGGTAGAGCAAAAGGAAGATTATTTTCACTTTTACATTTCTTTCTTAATATTTTATTACAGCAATACAATGTGTTATAGAGGTGGACAAGCCTGCAGATTGAAATGTGGATAGTCCAGATTGTTCCTTTCCCTCGACCATATGGTGTAGTTCTAAAAGCCTTTTGTACGCTGTCTGTTCAGTTAATTGTAAACTCGGTCTTTAACGTACCTTAAAAAAATGAGAGATGTGAACCAAAAGCCAGTATATCCTTTGGTAAGTAAAGTTTGCTAGAATATATCTAAATTCACAGTCCTGATCTCGTGGTAGATTTTCTTTCTGAGTGAATTTGAAAGTCTTTCACCGTTTCTTGGTAACAAGTGTGAGAGTGTGTGTGTGGAGGGACAGATTTTTCCATTTCCTCCTCGGAAAGGGGGGAGGGGGGGAGGTGGGGGGGGTGGTGCGGAGATTTGAGTATATAATGAACATTTCATAATATTTTTGCTTGGCAGACAGCTCTGCCAGTGGGTGATGTGCAGGAACATCGAAGATTTCTGACAGATGGATGGTAGGACTGCTAATACACCTACACGCGTTTCACTGTCTGATGTTCCCGGTGTTTCTTTGATGCCTGAGAAGCTCGTGCTCGCACTTGGGTCTAATGTTGCCCGGTGCGGGGCTTTAGATGAGCAGAACCAAGTCTCACTCTGGACTTTTTGTATGCCACAGAGAGGGTAATTGATTATAGTCCTTGAAAAGCGAAGCACTTACTATGGATACAATCTCCTCTTTTTATTGTAATAAAGAATTACAATTAATTGTGCGTTTCAGAAGCAATTTTACTTTCTGTTGTCGCGCCATAAGAAACTGCTTGGGAAAAGTGACTGTTTTCTATGAAGGCAGAGTTTATATATCTAAAGAGATAAAAATAACGAGTAGGAGCCTCATAGAAACTGGGTCCCAGCTGGTCTTGAGCATTGGAGAGTCTTTGCTCATGAGCAGCAGTTTCTGAGGTAGACAAAGCTCATGTCATTCATAGCTTTGGAGATAAAAATTCACTGAAATTAAAGATCAGGAAAGCTAAAACACTGGGAATCAAGGAAGAAGTAAATGGCAGTTGTGGAGAGTGAGACTAATGTGCTGTGAGAGGCTCCTCGTAATGAAACTTATTGATCTGTGCTGCATAACTCAAGTTTTCACAGGATTCCAGGTATTTCTTCTATCTCTAGCTGAGTGTGAAGGAATGGGTGACCTTAGGGCATATTTTAAAGGAAAAAATGCAACTTATTTTGCCTGCAGAGATTAAATAAAATAGCTTTTGACCTTTGTTGTGGACGTAGAAGTGGAGAGAGCTTCAGCAAGTCTCCACAAAATGGAAACAAATCCTAACCAATAGCACGTCTCTTTTTTTCTCATCAGATAATTTGCTCATTGTGAAATAATGTAAAAGTTGTGAATTTAAATAGTATGATGGTAAGTAAACAGCAAAAAGCTGTTGGAGAACCGTAATTTTCCTTATGCTGGCTTTTCGTTCTCCTAAGCATATGTCATTAAAATGCTTTGCTTAGTAGGTTCTTCTGAAACTTCATCTTTGTGGAACGATGGAAAAGGAGTAGACTGGGTTTGTGTGCTGCAGAGGCAGGGATGAATCCTGCTCGGTTGAAGTATGATCAGGATGATGCTGTCTGCACTGACCAGTCTGTGTGGTGGAACAAGTGGCATCTTGCTTCTGTTCTATACTTCTTGGTCATAGCATGAAATCAGTGGGAGCAAGAAAGTATCTGGGGGCAGAACTTTTGCTTCCTGCAATGCAAGTGGTTCAGAAGGTTTGAAAAATGAGAAACCACATGTAATGCTTGAAGAGTCCAGCTCTAATTTTGAGAGCTGAAAGAGAAACCAGTGGCTGAACATTTGTTGCAGCTTCCATGTGATGAGAGCGGTTCTCAAAGCTTGTTATAATGATGCCAGTTTAGTTTGTAAAGCAGCGGAGTTGGAGACTAACGCGTATAGACTACAGATTTGTTAGATTTGTGAAAATACGCCAAGTTCTTTGGCTGATTTTGAGGATCGCAGCTCTTTCAACAAAATGCTTCACAAAGAAAAAAGGTAGCATTTTAAAAAAACAAAGCTTGAATTAATTGAAAGCATCGTTGAAGTAGTTTTACCTCTGTGGGACAGTCTGGTTTGTAGTGTTACAGAGGGATTTGTAGATACGTGTAAGATGTGTCCAGGGTCTCAACTTGTGGTGCTTACAGAAGGGAGGAGAAGGAGCATGGAAGACCAAAGGTTGAAGCAGTTCAGCTTAGAGGAGCATGTACAGAGTAGGTGTTGTAGAATGTTATTAGGCTGAAAGTATTCATGAGCAGGGACTGGAAAGGAGAGAGAAATAACAGAAGATCGGGGAGATTGGAAAGAGCATATGGAGTGGAATTGATCAAAAAATGGATGGCTCTTTAGCAATGTCTTAAAAGCGGTTCCTTTTTTCTGATGGGAAGTTGAGTTGTACCAAGCAAGCCTAACGAAAATGAGAAGAACGGGATGAAACAAGCCTCGAGTCTAAGGAAAAAAATTGAGAGGAAAACTTTGGATTTGATGTGGTAAGAAAGAGAAGAACATGTGAAGTTGTAGACTTACCAGATAGGAGATGAGGTGGATGTGTCTGTACATAGGAAATGGTTGGAAGTGAGGGTAGTTTGAGATGGGGAAATGTCAAGATAGTTGACATGCTGTAAGTCCATCCTTTGTAGATTTTACTGTGCCATGGGAAAAGTTTAGAGAAGGGTAACGTAGGCCTAAGGGAAGTACAACAGGATGTAATTAGAAAAGAAGATGAAATAGTTAGGAAAGAAGGTAAAAGAATAGAAAACAAAATAAGATATTAAATGTCAATGAAAATCAGGAATTCAGTCATATGAGAAACAATTCATATGGCTACAAGCAGTGTGGGTTTTCCTCTTGAAGATGGAATTCATCAGCTAACCAGATAAAGAAACAGATTAATAGAGGACAAAAAATTCTGTCTCATTTTTAGTAAAAAAAAAATGAAAAAAGTACAATCTAGGTAAAATATTTGTCTGTATTATCTTACAAGGGCTCATGCTAACACTTATTCAGAACATTTTTTCACGTGTAGCAAAATGGCAAGTAAGTTCGTGCTGGTTTAAAAGAATGTGTGTTGTGGTGGCTGGACGTAGGATCATGGGAGTCACTGCTCCTTTCTTCTGCTCTTGGCTTTACTGTAAAAGTACTGTTGGAAAATTGTGCAAATCGGTTAATATTGGGAAAACAGCAGGCAGAAGATGTACAATTCTGGGCTTGGAGGCAGGAGATAATATAGTTACATTTTGTTGTTTAAAGCATATTTAAACAAAACAATTAAAAATGTTTGGTTAGGAATCATGTAGTTATTAGGTTTATTTATTGAATCCAACCATTTTCTTACAATTAGCTTGTAACTTGTACATAGATCTAGTGCTTTGTTTCATCTTAAGATAGTTGAGGACTCCTTTGACTTTGAAAAGTTAAATGGATCTTCTACATTCCCTTTTGTTGTAAGATGGATTCTCTGTTGTCTACCTACAGATACAAAAGCAAACCAGGTATGTCTGTGTCATACAGCACAGCGTCAAGGCTTCTGGAAGGGCTGAAGCGCTGTATTGAGAGGTCGTAGGCTCTGGAATAACAAGTCAGTAGGCAACAATAATAAGATAAATTAAATTCTGTGTACGTGT
This sequence comes from Bucorvus abyssinicus, assembly GCA_009769605.1. Classification (NCBI taxonomy): domain Eukaryota; kingdom Metazoa; phylum Chordata; class Aves; order Bucerotiformes; family Bucorvidae; genus Bucorvus; species Bucorvus abyssinicus. The sequence goes on from CM020029.1 coordinate 4,177,104, forward strand.
GAATATGTACAGTATAATTTCAGCAACCCAGTCATATGGTCAGGAGGAAACTTTTGATAAAATTGTTGACAAAAGTAATCGAGTGAACTAGTGCTGAACGATAAGGAAATCGGGGCGGGAGTTAGCCTCACTGCACCTTGTTGCTGAAGCTTTTTTCCTATTCAAATGGGAAAATACCCATTCTAGTTACAGTCAAAGGGAACGCTGGCTCTGTTTGCCAGCGAGTTTCTTAGACTCGATTGTGCCTGTAGACGCAAACTTGACAAACGTAGTGGTGTGTCAGCAGCATCACAGGTGTCCTTCTAAATGGCAGCAGTATGTAAGTGGCATTTTTAAATAAGCGCAAATGTGTGAATTGGTCCCCGTTTGTCAGGCAAGCATCACGCACCTTCGGTACGCCGAAGCCTGGCGCTCGGTTGAGTAGCTTGTGTGAGTTGAATGCGCGCTAAATATCAAGTGGTGTTACACAGCTTGGAAAGAAAAAGAGCTTTAAAGAAAACAGCAGACTTTTTTCTAAGTCATTCTGTTAATGCCCAAGAAAACGCTTCCACGAGTGTAAGAACTGTCTATAGAGTCTAGGAATAATCAATTATGGATCTCTCTTGTCCATACTCATTCAGAGCTTCAGTGGGAAGGCAGAGCGCTGCAGCTCTGAAGAGTATCTTGAATCATCTTGCATGAATATTGCCCTCTCCAAGGATATTGGCATGCAAAACAGATAGTGTTCATCTGAGCACGTTCTGAATGCGCCTCACAAAGGGGTTCTTAACCACTTTGAAATGAACAGGCTGAGTTTGGATTAGGATCTCTTCAGCGGAAGGGAACTAATGCGTGATCGATGCAGATAGGTGGAAATTCCTCCCTCCCTCTCCTCAAAGCATTTATTTTAGTACTGCTTAATTTAGGTACCTTGTCTGCGTTGTTTTCTGCTGTATATATTTGCTGGACTCAACTTATATCCAGTACACTGCCAATAAAGTCCACTTAGATAAAGCAAACTTCTGGCGTGTAAGTTTTCCTTGCTTGAGTTTTTGCAGACTCTGTTGCTCAGCAAAATGTGTTTGTTACGTTGGCTGGAGGAAGGTGCAGCTGCTAAGGGTAGAAGGTTATGAAGATGAACAGGGTTCACAATTTCCCTTTTGTCAGCTGGCAGGCAGCACCAAGAAACTTCTGGTGTGGTGTCGCAATGTTTTAAGCACCACACTTGGCTATTCTTTGTACGTAAAAGAAACTTAATGAAAAATAATACCAAAGGTTTTAGCTGTAGCATTGCTTTGAGTTTAATTGCATGTGGAAGACTCTCTGAGATAACCACTGCCTTTACTTTAGAGGTATTTCTAAGCTGTCCATATGCTGTTGAGCTCTTGGAGACCTGAAGAACAAGAGCTTCAGTGCCTCCTGAGGCCCTACGGCTGCTGTGAATGCTTAACTGATGGCATTGCCAAAAATTTCCCAATGGCCAGAATAACTTCACGCTTTAATATGAGTCAGAACAGATCTTTAACTTGCTGGTGAAACTTGTGATCTTTGTGACTTTGTAATGAAGTGGGAATACTGAGCACAGACCTTGCGTGCGTGAGGTGTAAGTGGTTTCTCGTGTTGGCCTGTGATGGTGTTTCTGGCATTGCATCGTATCAGCAATGTCAGTGAGAGCACCTAGTAATAGCCAGCTGAACTTGAAACAGAGTTAGGATCTTCCCGTAATGACCTTACAAGCATTCCTTCAGCTCCCAGCTCTGCAGTGACGATGTTCTCCTCTGCACCCCAATAGCCATGGCCGTTGTAAACTGTCCTTGACGCTGCACCGGTCTGGAGGAGGAGCGTGCTGGGTTCTGCAGGTTCTCCGGTGGTTCAAGGTGAAGTTGCTGATGAACGACAGCGTCGTTTCGGTTTTGTGAATGGTATGTTTGATTTTGGGAAGGGTTTTCTCCTTTTTTGGAGGGGTGTTTTATGAATGTGGCCACTTGACTCAGGTGGGGTAAATGCTTTTCAGGTATTTTTAGACAGGCAGAAAAGCGATTAAGTGACACTAAAGCTGAAATCTGAAGTGAGTTTTACTAATACTGTGTGACTTGTAATGAAGTAAACTGAAAAACCCAACTGTTTTAAACTCTTTTTGTTGGAGACTACAACGCAGGTTGTGTGCTGAAGCCAGCCTTTGCTTTTGTTGCACTTGAAGTTTTCAAGGCACAAGCTTTCTGCTGGTGGTGATTTTTATGGTGCTTTTCTGAAATCAGCTGTCTGATAATCTTCAAGGAAAAAATTTACATCTTGATGTCCTCTGTGCGTGTCCTTGCCTTGCTCTTATCTGTGGCAGTGTTAAAAAGGGCCACGCTAGTCTCATGTCTGTGAGGGTCTCACCCAGACGTTAATATTTCTTCTTTTTGCAGTGTCTGTTTTTAAAACATCTGCTCAGAACTCGAAGTTGTTTACAAAACAAGCAAGATAACCTTCCAAAACAGATTGTTTTGAGATGCTTGTGTATCGCTTTTATTCATGGGGAAAAAAAATATTTCCTGAGATGCTCAACATTTCAATTGACAGATGATAACAGGCATCTTTCTTTAGCTCATGTCAGGATTTTCAGCTTTCTGCGATGTGTGTATCCACAGATGCTTCCCAGAGGAGGAGGTAGAACCCTTAACTTGCATAGTTAAATACTTGCAAAGGAAAATAAAATGTATGCATACACTTTTCTTCCTTGCTTTAAGCAAATCCTTGGATGTATTTTGCAGGCTCTGCAGCCAACAGAATGGAAACAAGTGACTTAATTCTGTTAGATTTGCTATTCTTGGGTCAGCAAAGGCGTTGGGGAGCACTTGAGGTGAGATGTCAGAAAGCACTTTGGTCGTACTTTGGAGCCCTTAATATTGCTGTAGCTCTTTTCAGAGGGCTTGGTCAAAATTTCGTGGGGAAATTATTTATAGGAAACATGGTGCTGCATCGCTACATCAAACTGGCAACTCTCATTGCACTAGATTTATAAATTGATGTGGGTAACACGTCTTCTGTGTGTCAAGTTGGTAATAGGATGTAACTATTAAAACGGAAAAATATGTTTAGTGCCGTATAAAGTCCTCATTCAATGTTGTGTGATGTTTACTATTGAATCCGAACACTTCCCAGCCGTTTCTGAAAGAGAGAACATGATGCTGACTGGACAGGAGCGAATGAGGTGTATTTTTCTTCTCATAGATCCATAGCATGAAACATTGGTTCAGCTCTTGTCTGAGAAGACAAGAGTTGGGCAAGCGGAAGACCAAAAATTATTTCATCTGTTGAATTCTAGCACTTAATCTTTAAAATTAGGAACTCTTTCGTGCCAGGTGACTTCTTTGCCTTGAAGTTACTTTATGAATCACAAGACCATTGTATCCAAACTGCTGTAGGCATCTAATACTTAAATGTTGCTTCTTATAAACAAATAAAAACCTAATGATTTATTCCCTTCACTTGGTGAAGGGTTTCATAGCTTGGCATGATCCTCATGATTATCATTTTTAAATTGCTTGTGTCGTGAGTCTTCAGGTGAGTAACATAGCAGATACGTTTGGCACCCCTTTTGAAGTGCATTTTCCATCATGATTGAATTTCACTTTGAAGTAACCTGACCGGCATATGTTGTCAAGTTCACGTGTCTGTCCCACTCCTCCGTGTGGGCTGCCTCCTGGATCCCAGAGTTGAACTCGGTTTGACAGTAGATCTCATCCCATCCCTTTTGTTGACTCAAGGTGTGACTGAGGATGCGGACCCTTTCATCACATTCACATGGATAGTTTCTGACTGTAAAATAAATCTGGCTTGTGCCCACTCAAAAGTTGCTGCCAAACACCTCAGGCTACCAAACCTAATGTTTAATGTTTAAATTAACTCTTGGGAGTCCAGCTTGTGTACAAGAGGAGTGTTTTAGGTGCTAAATCCCAAACTTTCAATGATTTGCTATTAATCATTTAAGGTTTTACTACTTTAAATTTTCTGTAGAAGGCAAACCAACTTTTTGATGTGGGTAATTCTGTTACCTCACTGAGCAATTAGTGATGGCTTCTAACAAGTGTTTTGTGCTTTAATCAATTAGTTAATACGAACTATAGACCAAGTCTTTCAAATATGAGTTAAAATATTTACAAGTCATTTTTTCAAGGGGGGGTGTGTGTGTGTATATATATGTTCTTAAACTGGCTCTGAGTGCAGGTTGTAATGCTTACCATTCCATACAGAAACTGGTCTGAAGCCCAGAATGTGTGGAACACATTTCTCATCATATTCCTAATAAATTGGAGGAATTTCAACATGGCAGCCTATTATTACCAGACTGGTGCTTTTTCTATAATAGGGAACTAGCAACTAATATGTCTGCTGTCAAGTTTAAAAATAGCGCTACATCTCCCATTACCACACCTATTAGCTCCCTCACCACTCAGATGTTCTAAATCGAGTATCGTTCATCTATTCAAACTGAGTGTACGCCTTCGAGATTGTCAGTGGCATCAAATTTACAGTGAGAGGGACAGGACTGGAAAAGATGAGTCTTGTAAACTGTCTGGGGCCTTCAAGCACTGTAAACACACTCCAAATAAGTTGGATAAAACCAATGTACCATTAAACAACGGTAGCAGTTGTGGTTGAAGTAAGTTATTATTCCAGGCTTCTGAATTACGTGGCAAATGGGAGCTTATAATTAGCTGTTCAATCAGAATAACTAATTTTCTCTCAAATACAATTGCTAACTTTGCATTTCCAGGTTATAGTCTTGAGTTAGATCTCTACTAATTCTGATTTTTTTTTTTTTTCCAAAAAATCCTGTTCCTGGCTGAAGAGCTCCCCAAAATAATGTCAGCACTTTTTGTGAAGGTAATTGGTTATTTAATACCTCCTGCTCTGCAGCATGCTCATCTCGACCTCTGAATCTGTTGGGACCATCAAAGGGAGGAGGCAGCGGAACAAACTCATCCATCATACCTTTGTCTTCTCCCCTTCTCTTTTGCCTTAGAAATCAGGAAAACTTTCTCCTAATTCAACATAAAAAATACTTACTTCACCTTGTTAATCTGAACTCGCAAAATCAGTTTATTTAGTATCCCTAATACCCTGTTCTGAGTACTGCTTACACCCCCGCATACCGTTTAGCAGGTCAACTGGAGACGTACAAACCAAGCTGTGTATTGTAACTGCTGTTCACAATGTTCTGGGAATCAGGAGATGGATCCACCAGTGAAATTTCCCGGAAAATGTGTCTTCTGAGTGCTGTGTTCCAGAGGGGGATGTGTGCTTCCCCACCAAGGGACTGTGGGCTGTGTGGGGGTTTGAGTTATCCCTAAACATGATGCACAGATGTTTTTCTCCACTGGGAAAAAATAAATTGCAATAGTTTTACTTTATTCAGTCTAGATTAAGATCTTCAAAGGTGTTGATCAAGGAGGGCTAGAAGTACAAATGGAAAATATTTATGACAATCTTAGGCTATGTCAGAAAAGAAAGTGAAAAGAAAATTCCAAGGATTAATTGTTTTTACTTTTCTATAGCTGAAAAAAATTGAATTTACAGCGAGGAATGATGGTCTTTAGTGCCTTTACCTAGATAAAATAATAAAGCTATTTAAATACCGAGTTTTAAAACACATGCTCTGCATATGCATTAACAACTTCTTCATAAGGATTTATAGAATATTATAGCACACCTGGGGTCATGTGCAGATTTTTACAGCGTGTTACTTTCTAAATATGAAAACTCCAAAAGGAGCCATTACTGACCCTTGTGTTGGGGTGTCTCTGTATTAATAGATGTGGGACAGCTTTAAACTGCAGCTTGCAATTATTTTAAAGTGTATTACGAGCAGCCGATTTTTCAATATATATTTACAATTTACATATTTTTCAGTATATATTTACAATTAATGTATTTTTCAATGTGTATTTACAGTAATCTTAAAATAGAAGAACTTGGCAGTCCTTTAAGCAAAAACTTCAAATAAGTATTCAAAATAAGTCTTGCACTAAAGGGGGTTTTGAGGGGGACTTCTCAAATGGGGGAATCCTTACCTGAGACCACCAGGACTTGGATCATTTTCTTCTCTTCACTCTATTTTTGTTTCTGGCTGGGAACTGATTGTCAGTGTAACACAGACAGTCTCAGCAAACCTCTGCGGAGATCCTAAGCACAATAAAATTGACTGTTGTGTTTAGTGAAACCAAAGCAGGCAGCACAATCCACGCAGGTTTCAGTGTAGACAGTGTTTAGTCCTCGTTGCCCGCAGGTGATGCTGGGTTTTGGCATTCTGTAGGTGTTGGCAACTCTCAGGTTGTGTGGATGAGGCAGACTGTGGTTTTTTAATGGCTGTCACCAGTAAATTAATATTAGTGCTGATGCAGACAACCAAATAAAGGGGAACGATGTTGGTTTACCACATTCTCGAAAGAAGTGGAGAATTTCTTGCTTTTTCCAGTTGATTTATTTAACAGATAAATGAAGTGGTGTTCTCGCTTTGTGCGCTTACACAGTTTAGTAATGACAAACCTTCGAGCTGGTACTTTTGGGTGATCTAAATCCGAGTTGAATTTTGGTCAAACACTAGAGTGTGATTGTGTTCAAGGTAGAGCTCTGGGGTTTCGATGAGTCACTGTCCTGAGTGGGAGGGGAGCACAGGCTCTTTCATTCTAGGTTTGTGTGTGTGGATGCGCTGCATCCACGCTTTGCTGGGTGCATGTTGTGGGGCTGGGAGGGAGAAGAGAGAGGAGGAAAGGTAGAGACCCTCTGACAGTCCTTTGGAAAATCCCGTTGTATCGGAATGTGGAACATGACAAGTTTTTGCCTGTGTTGGGTATTACGGTGTGTTTATCTGAAGTCATCAAAGGTTATGTTTAGGTCCTCAATACCTACCTGATGGCTTCTGTAGTCAGTTGAGTTATAAGATACTGAACCACGTGTGCTCTGGATACGGTGGTGGAATAAATTTCTCATACGTGTGGGACTGTGACGGTTAAAGCAATCATTACTGAAACCATATACCTTATTTCCTGTAACTAATAGCAGTTCTCTACCTATGGAATATATTAACAATTATTCCTTTGGTTTTGGATTGTTGCTCAGCTATTTTGTTGGACAGATACTCAAACATGATCTGTAATTTATGTTGTCTGAAGACGTCAATGAACGGAGCTAATTATGGCTTTCTGATGCGAGCAGTGCTGTTTGTGAAACCACACTTCTGTTTGAGACAGAGTGGATGTGTGTTCTTTAATAAATCATGGAAAATGATGAGTTTTCTCTACCTAGGTTGGTTAACAAAAATGCTCGGGTTGATGTTCACCTAGAGCTTAGCAAGAAGCTGTGGTTTCTGTGGCTAGTCGAACGGTTAATTCTTCCATGCCATTAAAGTAAGTATTTATTTATTGCTCTTTACGGAACTCAGAATTTTTTTAAAGGAAAATTATTGGCTCAAACAGCGGTCGCCCATTCAGGGTCTCCACCACTTGCCATTTCTCTGCAACATGTTCCAGGACAAAAGTCTTGGATGAATATCACTGTGAGATGCTGGCTACCTAAATTTCCTGGTGCTTCAGTACACCCACGTATTAGCCATGTCATTTTGGACTATGTTATTGGAAGGATTTTCCCTTTTCAGAGTTGGTGACTGATGGATATGCTGAGGAATGTGCTGCTGTGTACGGTAGAGTCATACATTTCAGGAGCAAAGGGTGCTGCAGCCCTGCGGCCGGGCTGGAGGAACACCCAGGATCGCTGGCTCCAGAGAGGAAGCGCTGTAATGAGAAAGGGGAAGCAGCTCTGTTTTTCTAATATTTGTTGTTTTCTTTGAAATGGGGAAAAGAATACCTGGAGTGATTTATATTTAATTGAGGATTGCATTCCATCAGATACGGTGAATGTTCTCAGGCCATTTATCAGCTGTGTCTGTTCGAGACCTCTGAGGAGTATGTGGTACATATTTACCTTAACTCAGCTAGGTCAAGGGAAATAAAGCAAAAATAATAGATGTTATTTTTGTATGTGAACAAAACTGGAAGTCGTGGGTGAAATATGAGGTAAATGACTGTGTCCTACCTCCTCTGTGCCTTTTTAAATACAAGAAATTATTAGTTATATATAATATAATTTCCTTTGCATTATCAGTGTATCTTTTTAAAACAGAAGATTTATTGACTTTTTCATTGCTCCAGCTTAGTCAACCCCTGAAGTCCATACGACATATATTGTGCTGCTGTTATTCTTTAGTAGCTTCACATTTAGGTGCGTCTTGTGGGGAAAAAAAAACCAAAACAACAACCCACCAACCAAAAACCAATCAAGAACAAAAGATGCCATAGAGTGCTCCTTATATAACATTTTTTTTCTACATTTAATTTGATGTATTTTGCTGGTAACTTATACAGGTGACGCTAGAGTCTAGTGAAGATTTTAGTGAGGGATGCCTAATTTTTTTGGGGGAACAAGAGTTTTGTAAGAAAGCCTTTGAGCTTCAGATCGTCTCGGAGAAATGTGTTGTTGCTGATTTTTTTTCCCCTCACGTGCTGCTGCTGTGGGGTTGATGAGTGAGGAATTACGTGATAAGAGCCATGTAACATGGTGCAACCACGATTTCAACCCAGTTTCCCCAATGTGAATAACCAAAGGGAGCTTGGTGTATGGCAATATTTGTGTAATACTTCCGTAACGTGTTTTTATTAATAGTTCTAAAGGTTGGATAAATGCAGAATAACTTAAATGTCAGGATTTTTAAGCAAGAAGAAACCTGAGAGCTGAAAAAGTCCCTTACAGTTGTTCTCTGTCCCCATAAGGGAGGTGCAGTGAAACCTGTTGCAAAGTAAAACACTGTTGATTCAGCTAAACCTTGTGATCAAACTGGTTTCAGAATCACCCTGATGAAGTACAATTTGATCAGATATTTCATGAGCAAATTACTTTATTACTGCTATTGCTAATGATTTGTAAGTCAGCTGCAACTCGCTCTCCCCAGTGACTGACTCAGTGGCGTTTACCAACTTTTCACATACCCCCCTTTTTTTTGGGGGGGGGGGGGGGTGCTGAATTTGCAAATCGCTTCCCTCTAGTCCTTGGAGTTACATTTTCAGCGACATTTGATGACAAGCGTAGCGTGATTAATTACAAATTGTTCTTTAGGTGAATAGTGCAGATTTGAAAACACAGCTTGTGTTTTTATAGCAGTTATTACCCTACAGACTCCAAAAGGGCTTTGGAGTAGAGAGGCTGATTTCGGTTACATCGTTGTGAATTCGGAAAACGTCAGTGATCTCAAAAGTGTGAGATTTGAAATTAGGTCAGTGGAAAAGAGATCAGAATCTGCTTTGCTACCTGAAAAGAAGCAAGCTCCAAAGTGAAGCCTCTGCTTCCTTTTGAAAGGAACATATTGTCCAAAAATTAATTTATTTGTAAGACTATGTGGGAGGGACAATAGAGCAAATTATAACCCGAATCCAGGCTGGATTATGGCAAGAAAGTTGGGGCACGGAATACTTTTTCTCTTGCTGATGGACCCAGAAGATCTCCATCACCATTTCAGCTTGCACCATGCTGGGCCAATGACTCAAAGCTCTCTAGAGGTTTCTTATATTTTGTCTCCCAATTACATTTATTCAGTGTTTGGAGTTTTGTTGCTGGATTGTTGATGTTTTGATAGATCCAGTGCATTTGTAAGGTGGAGGGGTTGGTTTTTTTTGCTTGCTTTCTACCCTCTGATTACAGAATACGTAGGTTTTTTAACCAGAACTTGAATTTAACTAAATTTCAAGGTTGAGATGAGGTGATGATTGAGATTTTCTAGACAGTTTGTAGTTCTCTGAATTCTCAGTTCTTGTCACCAGAGAAGATAAGGATTACAGTCTGAAACCACTCAATTACAGGTCAGGAAATGGATGTACAGGCTTGCAATCTACAGCATCAAACGTGAAGCCTGGGCAGATAAGTATAATGTAGAATCCTCCCTTGTTAGGGCATGTTGAGAAGGAAACCATCGGAGAGACACTCGTGGATGGTGAATACTTTTCAGGGGTTTGTTTTCAACTTTTGTATGTGATGGTTTTGCTCAAAGCATCTGAAAAGCAGCTTTTCCGTGCCCCGGGTCTGTGGCTCATGAAAGAGTTGGGCACTAGTCACAGGGGTTTCATCTTCCCCTTCACTTCAAGCAGCACATTTTGCATCCTGTGTGTGAGCAGCTCTGTGGCTTCTCATCTGAGAGCTTCCTTAACCCTGCGCGTCTCGTCTTTTCCAGCCATTTTGGAGTAGTCAAAAAAATAACATGGTCTACATCTCCTGTAGGGTCTAAGGGTGTTGCCTGGGTGTGATCCCAGGTCCCAGAGCTGCAGGAGGGGTCCGGGGGGGATGCTCAGACTGCATCCCCCAGGCTGCTCTCTGGCTTTAAGTCATACAAATTACTGTTAGTAGCAACTATTGGGGCTGAACTGTGTTTGAATTGTTCTTCAGTTCTACCTACCACCAAGAAAAGTGGGGGGAAACCTACATAAAAATGAGTAAACTACTTCCTAAGCTGTATGTATTTAAGAGTGAGTGTGTAATTTCAAAATACAGTATTTTTTCTAAGTCCTGCACACTTTGATTCATGTAAAAATTACAAACAGCGTTTTTTAAAGGTTGAAAGTAATAGGTGTGATAATTTTGTCATCAGAATTGCAGAGTAGCCTTTTCTGAAGTAAACTCATTAATATAATACGAAGGATTAATCTCATGGGAAGAATGAAGATACTGTAAGGCCTTGCAATATGTATCTGCTTTTTTCCTATGTAATTTTCCTTAAAATTATATTTCTAAAGTAAAATATTTCTCTATTGTCACTTTCAGAATCCAGATGTTTCTGAAGTACTTGGAAGATGAGTGTTCTCCTCATTGAAGCCTTTTACGGTGGTTCCCACAAACAGCTGATGGATCTTCTCCAGGAAGAGCTACAAGAAGACTGTGTCCTCTGTACGCTCCCTGCCAAGAAGTGGCATTGGAAAGCACGGACTGCTGCTCTTTACTTCATGCAAACAGTGCCAACAAGTACCAGTTACAGGTAACCCAGGAACGGAATAATTTCTAAGTTCAAATTCCAGAGAGGCCTTCAAGCAGGTCTCTTGAGCCGAATCTTGGCTTGTGCGCATGCAAATGTATGTGCACAAGCAAATGGAGACTTGCAGCGGACAAGTTTTTCTTCTTGCATTGACTTCTTGGGGTATAGTTGGGAAATTACTGCCATGTTTTAGACTTTCCTAGACTGTTCTGTCTTGCATCGCTCGTCCTTGAGAGTCTCTAAGAGCGTATGTGGATACCTGTTTGTGTCTAGGTGTACATGAACACCTGATTTTAAAATTATCCAGTGAATTCAGTAATACTGAAAGGTTTAAGCTGTGCTTCACAGATTAGGCTGAAAGATGGCACGAATGTGAACACTACAAGCTTCCTCACTTGCCTTCCAATGTATTTGTTAGCAAGTCTGATCTATTGGAGCGTCCTCCTCAGGCTAACCTGGAGGATTGAGAGCAGTTTTATCTTAACATTGGTCTGGTTCTGTAATGTGCCAGCAACTGTGGACATCAGTTATGCATTTGTGTAAGTGGCAAACTTCTATCAGCTAGACCCTGGACTGATAAAAGCAGACTATATAGGTCAACAGATAGCTATCATGTAGTGAGAATCAGTCACTCCAGAACCGAGCTGTCTTTAAACCCAGCGATTTGGCTTGGCCTACCTGATCAGTTGAGATGTGGTGAGATGACTGTCTTGAGCAATGACATAGCATGTGGTGTGGTGCGTGCTCCGCTCAGGGCATGCAGCAGAGCATCACGGCATGGGTAGTAAATGAGGGCTCAGTTAAGTTTGGACCTACATGGAGGGGCACCTAAAGGATGTGTTAACTAGCCATAGTTCAGAACTGGCTCTAGTATTTGTTACCAAGAGTAAGCAGACACAGTCGGCTGGGGAAGGAATATGGTTTTCAGGAGGAGACCTTGTGCTATAGAAGGCTGCATTTGAACAGTGTTACGCAAACCAGCGTGTAACCCATTTTGGAATGCAGACTCTATAAGTGGACACCTTTGCTATGCCTGCTTTGGGCTGGCGTTTAAAATAAGCCGCTGTCCCAAGCCAAATGTTATAATTAATTTTCCCCAGTTTGTCTTGTGCAAGGCATTTAGCGCTGGTTTCCTCTTGCTTTCCTCTTGCGACAACTTTGTTTTGGAGGAGTGTATATGACAAACTGTTATGTAAATTTGTCTTGTATCACAACCACATCCTCCAACGCATGGCAATGTTATCTGTGTTCCTTCAAGGTCGGCAGCCCAAGCTGTCCAGCACTAACTGTATTAAACTAATCAGACATCACTCATAGACGTACACTTCATTAGTTTAACTTACAGTTACATTGACCTAAGATAACTTCACTCCAATTTGTCAAGTAACCCACATCCTGGGGGAAGGGGGAGGGAATGACAACAACAACAACAACAAAAACTCAAACCCCACAAAAAAACCAACCCAACAAAAAAACCCCCTCAACCCAGCAGCTTGAAAACTCACTTGGAAGTTAATAAACTTGCAATCTGTCATAGACTTCTGTGCAAATATAACCTTTACTGACAGCAAATACATCTGATCCTACCAATAGAGCATCTTAAAGAGAGGAAAGCTTGTTCTCTGCTGCTAGAGCTGGATCAGGCAGAATCCAACAGCCAAAGTTGACAAGGATGGGATGTTTAAAAGAGAGTCTGTACCTTATCTTCACAGGCAGGATATTTTAGGACCAAGAGATGATGTGACTGGTGAGAGGAAAACTATTTAGAGGTACCTTCTGCTTGCTTTGCATGTTTTTAATGTTTGGTTTGTAATTGAATGTTTCGAGTATTTTATGAAATTGAATGTATAAGTGCATCAGACTACAACCTAATGAGGCTGATGACTCTCTCCTATTAGAAAAAAACATTAAAATTAACATCGATTATTCTATTTCTAGCTTGCTAGCAACCATCAAAGATCTGCTTCCCAGGTAGTAGTTTAAGACAAAACTCTCATGGCGAAGTGGCCGGAGTGTGTTTTGACTTCCACTTAAATATTTCAGCCTTCTTATGAGAAACACTGAATTTGCGTTACTTCCGATATGGACATTATTTGTAGAAAAAAAATTCTTTTTCAAGTGACTTTTGGAAATGTGACGTTTCGTAAATACCTGGTTTCTATCTGTGGGTTTAATAATGCAGAGAGGTCACAAATATGTCGAGTGTTGGTAGATGGAGCTGCATTACTCAATTTTTCTTCTCAAACTGTACTTTATTGTCAGATGCTGGTACATATGAGAAATAATGATGATGCTAGTAAGCCTGATGTTGAAGTTCATCTATACAGCAGTAATTACACACGTTTTAAAAGATGGGTACTTTGATACATTCAATCTGATTGTGGGAGGGAAGCAGGTTCGTTAGTTTTCAAGTGGTGTTCAGTGAGTTAAGGAACAGTCTTAAAGTGCAGAACCGTGGTGCAGAATCAGATGTTAAATTCAGATACTCTGCGGTGACCAGAGAGTTCATGTGATGAACTTCAAATACTTTTATCGGAGAACAGATGAGCAGTGAGTGCATCTAACGTTGCTTTTGTGAACCATGTGGCTCGTTTCTTGGTGTGCAATAAAATTATGTTCCTGTGCAAGAATGAGGAAATGTACCCAGAATCTACAGGGAGATGTCCTCGCACTTCAAGGGGAACACATGTAGCTGTTATGGAAGGTATCAAACACTTCATATTTATTTGCAGCGCTGCGTAGATTTAAGTTATTTCCCTGATGCAAAGGCAGTGCTGGGTTTCTCTAGAAAAATGTGGCTTTTCAGTTTTCCTGGCTTCATTGTGCAGCGTGTTGTTAAAGCTGCTCATGTCTTCATTCATCTCCTAAAGGAGGACAGAAGCCCTGATGAATGGGGTCAGGCACGCGGCAAGTCCCTCCAACTTGGAAGGCCATAAGGAGAGTTTTTAAAGGTGGTTTACTTGGCTCATTAACTTGAAACGGCCTCATACGTTGATGTGCAGCAGCCACCAAACTGAGCATTTTTAAGAGCTTTCTCAACTGCTGCACGTACTCACATGATTTTTCCTCAGCTGGAAAGAAGGTGTTTGGATGTTGCAGAAGTACAGAGAGTTTCATCCTTGTAGTGGCAATTTCCAAACCACAGCATTTGAAATGGGCAGAATTACCGTCTGCTTTCTTGAGGCAAGTTTTTTGACAATTACAGAGTTTTGTTAGCAGTTGGAGGGAAATATTATCATCTCCATCCCATATATTGGGAAGGTCCAGCAGAGAGATGGGACCTCCTTGGGCTGCTGGCAGTCTGCGGAGCTGCTGTGCTGGCCGTGTTGTCTCCGAACTTGCTTTAGACAGCTTGAACTCCTTGATAAATGTACATGTCTGGCTTGTCTCAAGTTGTTTTCCATGACATGTAGTGACTATTCAGTCTATTCTAGAAAGGACGTATCAAGAAAGACCTTTTTTTTAGCTTTTGTTTTCTTCTTAATTCAAGGGAAGCTCTTAAATCTGAAAATACTGTTGCACAATTTAATGAAAAAAAAAAGGTTACTTTTTCCTGTCCTATTCTTTATTACCATGAGCAATCTTTTAAATTTCAAATAATAAACCAGTTGATATGACCCACTAGACAAAAGCATTTTATATTTTAGGGACTATCCTCTACAGAAAGTAATTCAAAATGAAAAAGTTTAGTAGTGTAAGACTTAGATCTGAAAACAAGAGTGTCCAAATGCAGTGTAGCTTCTAGTTTGTTTTAATAGCACTGCTAGATTATTTTAAATATAAATATAAATATTCTGTGTAACATTCAGTATTGCCCCCCAGGTAGCTGTTCATATGAATAAAGATTTTATTTGTAACAGACTTTAGCCCTGAAATACCCCAAGGGTAACTGTTAGCATATATATACCCCTTGATATTTGACAACTGTATTTTAAAGACAAACTCTATGCTGCTTACATTGTACAAAAGAGAAAATAAATCATTGATTTCAATTAATAGAGCTCTGGAAAAAAAAAAAGAAACACCCAGACCTGGGTGGTGTGGTGTTCAGCAGTGTATGTCCTGATGGTGTATAGTGTAGTTGTGGTTTGTTTAGGGGTTGTAAATAATCTCTGAAGAGACTCAGTTCAGGATTGTTCCAGATCTGATCTTTCCTTCTGTTCTATAAGGAGAAAATGTGTTATAGAGTGAATTCCTTACTAGCGGATGGACTGGTGTCACCTAAATGTCCTCTGAAATGGTGATCTTGTACATTTTTATTCCATTTGTTTCCGTCCTGCTGAAGAACATAACACAGCTTGCCTGTGTGAGCTGCTGTACTTACCATTTCCTACATATTTTCTTTTCAAAAAAAATACCTGCAAGTAATATGTCCTGGGGAAGATGTTTGAAGGTGTGGATTTTGAAGCGAGGCAGGGCAAATTTCAGCCATTTCGTCCCAGCTGAATACGTAGATGCCCATTTGTGCTGGGAACATCTCTGTCTTTTTACAGCGTTACGTCAAATACTGGAAATGCAGCTTTACATAATCTTTGTTGGAAGTGCAATGACTTTCCCCACGTTAGAGGCCTTTCCAGCATTTGGCCTTAATAAAACCCAGGTAAGAAATAAATAAATTGTATGTATGAGCAGTACGTTAGTTAAAAAGATAACCGTGTACCTGCAAATGAAAAAAAACCAGTTTGCCTGATACTATTTTTTTTTTTTGGCATATTTATGGTGTTTGCTTCTATATATAGTGAATAAAACTTGAACCTCATTTATGGCATCGACTACTAAGAGCATGTATTTTGGTCTCACTGCTCCTCTTGGTTCCATTTGAAGATGGGTCATGACTTGCTGCCTTGGAATTGCTGAATAATTTTCTGCCCAGAGCTCTGCCAAGCTTCACGCCTGTGCTTTGTCGCTCAGTGTAAGGTTAAGTGTATGTATGTGTGTTTTAACGGAAGTTTTCTGTCAGATGCGGTGGAACGTGCTCATGGAGAACAGGCTGCTGTGTTGTCCTTTGTCATTTGATTAGTTCATATAAAGTCAGGAAGAAATAAGGTGACTAAATGTTAATAGTCACTATACCCTAAAGCCAGGGTTCAGGTCTCATCTTTGAGTAAAAATACCACGTGGGTGTAACTTACTCCTTTCTACTGTTAATGATGTCCTTACCTTGCTGTAGAGACATCCAAACCAGGGGTAAGAGAAACCCTTCACTGAAGGGGGCGAAGCGGGGAGGGGAGCTGTTGCTTAGTCCCGTGCTCGTCTTTCACCCTCCCTCGCTGAGTGAAGGGTTGTTACGTCTTTCATTTCAGTTGTGCTAAACTTGCTTGCATTTTTTTTTTTTTTTAAAACAAATCGGTGGAGTTCGCCAAGGTTAGTTCACAGGGACTCGTGCAAACGCGTACACGTTGGGCCTGCCCACGCTTTGAACTAGCTGGTTGGGAAGTAGCTTCGCACCGGGGGCCAGATGGTTGTCCTAGCACCGTGCTGAGCCTAAACCAATAAACCCCACTGAGATACAAGACACAGGCGCCATGTACTGAGCTAAAACAACTTGGTGACTTCTGACCGGAGCTGGCTGGTGTCCAGCCAGCTTAAAGTGTAAGCAAAGAGAATCGACGTCCATATGGAATGGCACGAAGCTCCACCACTTATCACAGATGATGCCCTCCACTTCTGTAGCCTCGGATAATAGAGGGTGTCCCAGCCTGAGCACCGGGTGTGAAATTCACTCTGGTGAGGGAGAACGGGGAGGCCATCTGATGCTGGGAGTACGTAACGGGGGAACGCGCGTGTAAAACGGAGGTTTGGGTGATTTGGGTTAATACTGCTCAAAATCTGTTCTGCAAACTTTGACTGTAAATGTTGCTGTTCGAAGCAAGCTCCTCAAGAAGAGCGTGTAATGGGATGTGTTTTTTACTGTAAATAAAGGTATTATTTTTACTGTAAATAAAGGTAAAAAATTAAGCAGGGGAAAAAAAAGATCCAGTAAAAAAATCCAGTAATGCAGTAAAAAATTCAGTAAGGTCTAAGGGCAAAATCATTTCCTTTTGAGGATAACAGCACTGCTTGGTTTCTCTGCTCGCAATTATCTCTGCTAAAATTTCCTTTTCAGTATGACAGAGAGAGGCTGCCTGAAAGTTTTCACGAAGCCGCCGAGGGAGGTGGGATCTCCTTTGTGGGGCAGATTAATTACCTTGCTGCCGTGGTGCAGAGGGGCCAGAAACAATGTCCTGGCGCTCAGGGTCCTTGTCCAGCGCGGTGATTTAAGAGCAAATGCTGTATTTTTAGGTCTGGCTGTGTAAAAACATGATGGAGGGGAGGAAGCTGATAACAACAAAAAAATTTTAAGGAACAGGACAACTAATTTCCAGAGTAAACTACCTGAAATTTATTCAGGCAGACAGCAATGTGATCTTAACCGTTCACTTTGCATTAATCAACTTTGCCGCAGATAAAACGCTGGCAGATGGTAGCTATTCATTTTCAAAGTGACAGGTTTTCTGTACGTTTTTGTGTGGAAACCCCCACACGCACTTTTCCCTCCAAAAACTTGAGTTAATTTGTCCAACATGCCCTTTTTTTTGTTTTAATGCAGTCCCATTATTTGATAATTTCACAATTTAGGTAGTTAAAAGAGGGTTTAGATGAATTTAAACGCAGGCTCCTTCGTTTGAAGTCAGTGGAAGTAGATGTAGGGTCTCAAATTTGTCAAAAATGAGGTGGGAGTGATGGCCATGGCGCAAGGAGAGGTGCAGGACCTGGAAGGACGCGTTGGGTCAAATGGCAGTTGGATGGGTAAAAGATTTGCAGAAATTCCAGGAAAATACTCTGATGAGACAAGGAAGGCGCAGTCTGGTTTTTCAAACCCTAGCAAGTGTTTTCCTTTATGTCCTCAAATGCTGGGTGAAATCCTTATTTTTCTCTCTAAAATGAATTTTATGAATCACCTGGAGAATTGATATTTACATTGCTGGCAGTAAAATGTAATGAAATTGCGCGTTATGAGTCAGTATTTCTACACTTAGGGTTTTAATGAGTATTTTCTCTGTTCCTTTAAGTGGTTGCTGTGTATATATTTTATTTCTACATTAGTTATGGATTACATTTCTGTTTTCAAATAACAAACATATACAGGACTATATTATAAAGAACATGATACTTTCTACGATTCATTGGCATTCTAGTCCATAACACTAATTTCATCTTCCAAAGGGAAAGAAACAAAGCTTTGTGTTTGCATCTAATAAAGAGAAAAATCGGATTTTTTTTCTTTTTTTCCTGTGCTGCCTTTTTCCTAATCTCAATTTTTTTTTTTTCACCTGAGTAAATAATACAAATTTTGTCAGATACTTGGTTGGCAGATGATTTGGATTTATAGCTGTGTTTCCAGTGTCATAAATAACCAGTTTTCTTAATGAGGTCTCACAGCTTGGCCGGGTTTTGTGAATTGATACATAATGGAAAGAAATTTTCTGTTATACAAACTGCTTTTAGCAAAACAGTTTTGAGAGAAGACCTACCTTAACACTCTTTTTCTTTTTTTTTTTTTTTTTAAGCATTAACCTGACCCAAATACATTGAAGTGCAGAAGTCTCTGTTCAGGGAGTTGGGGATATCTCACTTGCCATCTGCAACAGACCAAGAATTTGGTACCTTTAAGTTACCTTTATTTACCTCGTTACCTTTAGTTTCCCAGTTGAGCTTGAGCACCTGTACCTGAGAGCTCAGTACCCTGCTCAGAGGGTGGAAGGGAGAAAAACTCTTCCGCTCACACCATAACTGCTCACCTTGTCTCAGTTGACTACAACTGCCGTGGCCACTGGGTAGGGGCTATCTCTGATGAGCTTGGGTGGTACAGACTTGGGAGTTCAAGAAGGATTTCTGCTTGAAAGGTATTTTCTGGTTTACCTCCTTGATTCCTCTGGGGTTACAGCTGTATATGGGTTTATAATGTGCACATGACCATGTAGGCATGTGATACCTGATAAAAGGAGCACAACTTCGTAGGGTTGTGGAAAGGTGGTAGAGTGAAGTGGTGCTCCTGGTCCAGTGTCCATACAGTGAATTATTCCAGGGGTTTTTACTACAGACCTAGGTGTAGCCTGGTTCTTACAGACTGAATGTCCCCAAGACGAGGCTGGAGTCCAATAAGCGTTCTTTAGGAGCATCACGTCCTGGTGTGGTTTCATGTGAGGGGATCTAACTCATAATCTTGGAGACCAGGCTGGCATGGGCTGAGGCATGCTGGGTGAGGATGGTTGTGAGATGGATGGTTGCTTCATAAATGCTCTTC
This sequence comes from Bucorvus abyssinicus, assembly GCA_009769605.1. Taxonomy (NCBI): domain Eukaryota; kingdom Metazoa; phylum Chordata; class Aves; order Bucerotiformes; family Bucorvidae; genus Bucorvus; species Bucorvus abyssinicus. The sequence continues at coordinate 4,196,429 of CM020029.1, forward strand.
TGTATCAAACTGAAATGCTAATCTGAATCAACCTATAAAATACTTGATTTTGTGGGTTATGATGGTTTTTCTTCCTTAAATGATGAGGCTGTAGTTTGTTTACAATCTATATGCTAAATTACAGTGTGATGGAGTGTGTTTAATTTCAGATGGACTTTGGACTTCCCCAACCCACAGCTGATCAATTTATTTCCTCCTCTTACATGACTCAGCCCAAGTATCTTGGGAATGATACCTGTTAGGGGTATGCTTTGAATCATGATGATGATTAATGTACCTTCCCTTCAAAAAAAAAAAAACAAAAATCTTGAGAATCTATGTAAACAGTGGCTATTCCTTTGAGTATCTTTGACAAATACAAAGCAACCAAAAGGTTTTTTTTGTTTATCGTTCCATAATGAAGATTTTTGCAACCTACTTGTTCCCTTGGAAAGTATTTTCCCTGTCTCGCCGTTGTCCTTTGTCCCTGTCTTTCCCTCCCTTCCTCCTGCACATATACTCTGATGGTCCAGTGGACACAGTCATTTTAAAGAATGTTTTCCATTTCAGAGCACTTTTTTTTTTATTGTCTATGTTTATCACCTTGCCTACTTGTTCATCATATTTCAGTTTAGCTCCCTTAATTTTTGCTTTACTTGTTGCACGCTGGAGCTTAGATTTCTGTCTAATAGCAATTTGAAGGAAGAACAAAGGAAACGTGGACACAATGTCAAAACCAAACGTGATTTTTATTTTTGCAGAAGAATTACTGGGAGAATTTATACCTGTTAGCAGCTTTGATTCTAATTACTCTGAGGAAAGATGTATCTAGAGTTGGCCTAATGTTTCTCTCACACCGATTTTAAACAATTTATGGAGTCAGGTAATGATTTATCAAGTGGTTTTACAAGAAGGTGTATATTACTGTAAGTAAAACAATAGAAAATTAATTTCAACTCTAATTTTTGTTTAAGTGGCATTTCTACTATGAGTTTTGCTAACCTGTGTTTTCTTGAGTGATAATATTTTTTCATGTAACAACATAATTCTGCATGTAATGAAGATGTGTGATTTTTGAATATGGAAAAATCTTCATGGAATTAAGTTCTGTGTAGTAACATGAAGAAATTTTTGAATGCGTATAATACTATGTATATTCGATATAGAAGAATTAAAGAAATTGAAGAGGAGTAATTTGAGAACATCTGGAATTTTTTATTTATGTAAGAGAATATCCCATTTTTAATTAAAGATGGAATTTAAGAATGATAAATGAGACTATTATCTAGTAGCAGTTAGTCTTCAGGCATTTTTTTTCCCTACTGTTCTGCAGATTGCTGCAGGTTTGACAGTGCCTTTGGCTTTTGTGAGCAAAATGCATTTCCTACTCGTCGCAGAATAGTTGGAACTCACTAAACATGGAACAGTTACAATGCGTAGCAACATCTCTTACGCTTAAAGCCTGAGGAACAGAATTGTTTTAAACTGTGCATATGCAGAAATTTCCTGGTAATCAATTTTATTAAAAACAAAACAGCTGAAAATTTTATATGCCGAATGAATTTGGAGAAATTATGCTGAAGATACTAAAACTATGCAAGAAAAGGAGATGAATTTGGGGGGAAATTGTAACAAAGGAATTATCTTCTATTTTATTATATTTTTTTAGAATGAAGTAATTCCTAAATTAACTCAGAGGGAGAATTTCTTTTGTTATAGCTAATAAATTGTCGATGAGCCGAAATTAGAAGTTATTTCTGAAGGAATACTCAACATGGTACCGTTTCTAGTGCCAGATGTAGCTTCTGTCTGCCTTGTAGCCATTGACAAAAAAAGGAGTGAGTGCTCTAGCCCTGTTTTCTTTCAGGGATGTCCGGTTTGTCTTGACACAGGCTGAGGCTCGTGTTGCAGGTTAATAGGTGGATGGCTGGGGTGAAGGCTTTGATGAGATTGCAGGGCTTCTCGAAGAACAGCCTGCGTTGTCATATTTGGCAAGTTTTGGAAGGTTTTTGGTCTTCAGTGATTGACTGACCTTCTCCTTGTGTGGGTTGGTCTTTTTTTTTTTTTTTACTTCAGCCCTTACATTACTTCTTTATGCTATCCTCATCCTAGACTAAAGTCAGTTCCAAATTATTGTTCTATTCTCAAGTCTTAGAGGTGTGGTGTTTGAGTGGGAGGAAAACGAAGTTAACGACTTCGTACCTGCCCTTGTATCTTACAAGTCATGTCTGCTCACCCTGCTGATGTTCTGCCTTTTCTCTCTGTTACTTTCACAAAACTTCAGGGTCCTGACTGGGAGAGAAGTTCAGTTGTCCCAGATTCAATTGACTATTGTGTTTATTGATCACTTTAGATGATGTCTTCAAGATAGAGGCAGTGTCTTCAAGATACCAGTCAAGAGATCTATATGGAACAGGACTTGCTTACAGAGTCCTCAGAGCTACCTACTCTAGACTGTTGCATTACCATCTACTCAACAGTTAGCAGTTGTATGGAAGGTCACTGACATGGATTTCATGGTCTCTGGGGTTCAGGCATGAGTGAAGACAATATTTATGGTGTCTCTGTACCTCTAGTCATTAGCAGGTGTTTTTCAAGGGATTGTTCTTACGTTTTATTTTGCACGTGGCTCTTAAGTTTTCTTAGATACTGATTGGGAAAAAAGTGAAGGATATAATGGTTTTCCTGTGCCTTCAAGAGATCCGTTGGTGGGTGATGAGACCAATGTGGTCAGAGCATGGGTGGAGTTGGTGTGTCTGAGTGAGCGGCGTGAATGAATTGGTGACAGGGAGGGAGTTTGAGATACTTATGTGCTTCCTGCATCCTTTAAGCATTATAAAGGATATTTAAGCTGTTGAGATGAAGCTTGGCAGCTGTTCTGCAAACTCCTGCTAAAACAGGGCCCTGAATTTTCTTTATCTCGAGCATCTGCCCCTGACCACAGATGTTGCTGGGGCTCTGTAATTCTCTTAACTGGTAGACTTTGAATTACACAGTCAATCTATCGTAATAATGAGAAGGTTTTTTTATTGGAGGAGATGGGATTCGGAGATAATATTGTTACTTATTAATTGCTAGGTACATACTAAGACTGTGAATTGTGAAGAGGAAGGTAGAAAAGCTGTGTGGGTGAAACAAATGTTTCCCAGTGGAGGAAAACAACTACACAGTCATGCCCTGGGTTCTTAGAGCATCGCTGTAGTACTTGCCTTCCCATTATCTCTTGAGCTCGCTTTTCCACAGTGTATTTTGGTCCATACATATGTTATTTTTTTAAAATTTTTTTTTTTACCTCCCAGCATGTGCTGTGGAGTTTAAAACTATAACTTCATTAACTCTTGTGTGTAGTATCTTTAATTTGGTCTTTGAACAGACAAATGTTGTGTAGTGTGAGCGGTATATTTAAGGTAGAATATTCCATGTTTGTGTAGTTTGCCAGCATTACACACCAGATCAGCCTTCTAACCATGAAGCCCAGCCATGCTTGTTCTATTAGCTGTACTTCAGAAGTATTTGTTTAGTTTTTCCTCAGATGGATAACCAATATGGAACATTCTGTCCACAGAAGTCTTATTAAAGAGGTTAGAGCATGCTGCTAATTAGGAAGAACTAATTAGGCAGATTGTTGTGCCTGTAACCAGAATTTTATATTTTAATGGATTTTGAAATGCGGTGTACTCACTTTTCCTATTGTAAAACACACTTTTCTTTTAAACGTCTGGAAATAATCTCCTCAAAAAGACTATGTCCTCAGAATAAGAAAGCAGTAACATTTTAATTTCTAAATTTATTAAATAAACTGTAGAAGTATACATGTGGTAGAATTGGTGAAATCATTAATTCATACTGACATCTTATTGTGGCAGTCAAGATTGTTTTGTTACCTTCCTGTCGGTAGATGTAAAGTTTTTTAACTTTAACTACCTCAAAGAGGAGTTGGGTCAAATTCATATGAAGAAATAATACAATTTGTAGCTGGTACTAATTAGGCTTAGATGGTACACAAATCTCACAAGTTACTCTTTGGCTACTTCATGCTGAAATCTGTTGACCGCTGTTTCCCTGAGTCTTGGGAGGTCTGTTGTGTTTAGAGCTGGATCAAACGCATTTAGGAGTGCTCTTGCAGTGCTGTTACAGACTTTGGGTCTGGAAGCTGAAAAATAAGCCTGTTCTCAGCTGTGGGATGACCTGGAAGCAAAACCATTGGGGTGGTTGGGTTTGCATGGTTCTTATCTTAATTCCTGTTAGATGCAAATGGGGAGAAAAAGTCTAGTTTGAGGTACACTTAAATATATATATTTAAGATGGATTTCCCCTTAACGTCTACTTCTGAACTTTTTTTTAGCCCTACTATGAACTTTAAGTAGTCTTAACCTTTTTTCAGGTCTGTCACTCTGCATTTTGCAAACCTCTTTGGCTCTGTAGCCGGGAGCTGTGGGCAGTGACCTGCAGTCTGTCTCAGGACCGTCCTCTGAGATGGAATTCAAGATACAGATGTTGAAATGGGTGAGAGAAGGTTCGCGGCCATCTGGACAGCGGCCATCTGCTCCTTCCCGCAGAAACCGAGAACGATGCGTTTGGGGGTCCCTGCCCCTTCTTGTCACAACCTGAGTCAAGATGATTCAGAAGTGCATCTTTGAAGGCTGATTTGTGACTACTGGGTTGCCAAGTGCTTGGCACGTGGAGTAAGGGAGCGATTGGAGTGATGTAAGGGGCTGGAAAGGGAAAAATGGACAAATACTTCTAGACCAGTTAGAAATGAGCTGTATAAAAGGACTTCAGTGAAGCACTAAAGGCTTGAGGTCATATAGCTCAGGTCTAGCAATGTAGAAGGAGAAACCACGGAGCAAAGGGAGATGCAGCTTGCTACGCTAACTGGTAGAAAATGGGTGCTAATGTCCCTTAGGGGCATGGGGCTTGCTAATTATTTTGCGAACACATCAGGAAATGTGCCCAGGAATGTAATTAGTACCATGTGAATGCAGAACTGTGAACACAGGGGCTGGAGGATGGAACATTCAGGTCTGGTCCACGTAAAGGAAAGCCTTCCTGCTTCCAGTCCAAGGAGGCTGAAAACAAGACAAAAATACCCTTAAGACTTGTTTTTGTGGTGTCAGCCTCTGCCACCACCAGACCTTCTATATCTGCAGGAGTGTCGGCTTTGGCGAGTCAGATTTGCGTTCAGCATCCGTGATGACCTGTAGATTCACACCCTTCCTTGCTCCTGCAGTTTAGTCTTCAGCCTGAAATCTGGGACTATTATCAGCCAGACGGGTCTAGGTAGTTAGCATGACGTCATGTCTCTTGAGCAGTTTATGGAACAGGGATGAAGTTTCTGGCAATAAATATTTTAGATTGTTTTTGTTTGGCTTCCCAAGGAGAAGAATTTCCTTAGGTGAAAGGTTATTGTGCAAGCAGCTCCGCTGTATGATGTATTGGTGGTTTCAGTACATAGGAAACTTCTCCCTTCAGTCATAAGCTGAAATTGATACTCACAGTTAACAGCTTTACAGATTCTTGTTTAATTACTAGTTGTTCTTCTGAAGTGGATGACTCATTTAGCCTTCAGCGTTCGGAGGTGTTCTGGCCCACCATGTATATGTATTTTTGCTCCTAAGAACCGCAAGAACGCCTGTTTTCCCCTTGCATGCCTTGTTTCCTAGGGTAAGGTAGAGAAAACAGATCTGAGGGGGGGTGTGAAATGAGGAAAGGTGGGTCGTGAATAAATTTTTACTGATCTGGATGGCCATTGGTGCACGCTTGAACTCTGCCCATTCCTTTCTCACTTGGCTTTGGCTTATGGTCCGTTCTTAATATTATTGCTGCTATTGTATTAATATTATAATACATTAATAATCTATTAGTCTATACTTGTTTGCCTAATTTGAAGTACCAATAATGATTTAATGCTGATGGCAGGACAGCATTTCAGATGATACGAGTCTGTTGTTTTGGTAATATTTGGTGTTTATGGAGAAATTGGTATGAAAACATGACTATTTCTCCTTGGTTGCCAACACACTCATGGTGAAAAGTGTCTTCTCTTCCTTCTGCCCTGGCTCTAGCCCTACACCTTTTGGATTTGCCTTGCTCTGTCCTTGCTGCGGACTTGGGGAGCCAGGGAAGGGGTTAGAGAGGGAAGACAAAATCACCCATGCTTCAGGATTTGGGAAACTGTTTTATTAGTGGATTCCTTCTTAGGAGCATTTGAAGTAATTTTCAGGCACCATTTGCAGACCAGTTTGTAGGTCACTCCAGCTCAGTTCATCTTGGCTCTCCGTACCTCTTACGTTTTGGTGTTCTACCATGTTCTGGCAAGGTAAAACATTAAAATTAACATTAAAACCATCTCTGGTTCAACCTTCACTGGCTTTTCTTCCTGGATTTCGGGCTGTGACATTGCCTGTGTCCTGCTAGAGGCCCATTGCAGAAATACAGGCTTTGAATTCACCAGCCGAGGGGCATTTCTGTATCAAGAGAGAGCGCTTGGCCTTGTTGCGTTGAGATCTAAATACATATGCGTTGATCTCTGTAAATGTGCATGATTTGAACCTTGACTTTCTAATGCTTCACAGCTGGGTATTTTTTTCCCCTGCTTTGTCAAGGAGGATGACTGTAGTAAGACCATGAGCTGATTACTCTCTGTATTAGATAATCTTTTCTTAACGTGGGAGGGATATTAAGAAAAATAGAAGTGAGTACTCTTGGAAGACTCTTTATGGAATAAGGCTTAAGCACTGCTGTAAATAGGATGCATGTTCCCTTTTCATGCTGAGTCAGATACAGCTTGGCTGACACGGGACAAATGTAACACCACCCAGGACAAAAATCAAGAAGGTCTTAGAAAACACTTGCAAAACAGATGGAGACTCTACTGTCTTTAAAAAATTGTCATTCTTTTCCTGTGACGTGTTGTCACCCTTGGATTTTAGGTGAGCAGCGGATGGAGTTTAATTAAAGACCAGTCCTGGTTCTGTGTAGACGTGTCTCTCAAGTACTTCTTTGTTTCCCTATGTCATGTGTTTGTCTGAGGATGTGCCAGTGGCAAACAGTTTGGAGTTTGACTTAAAATGTAAAAACCTGCCAGTGTTTGTGTATCCTTGTGCAGCAGTGGAGAGGCTGCTGGGCGAAGGGGACATCAAGAGGATGAGCAGTGGTCATTGGGTGTCCTGCTGGAAAGGCAGCCCGTCAGTGGTCAGCTCTATCAGGGCTCTTCTTTGCGGAAGCCTGAATCATCATGAGACATGAAATACTTGTTTTCAATGAAAAGTCAGCAAAGTTGATGGTTTCTTTTTCTCCATCAATAACACTTAAAAAAGAAACCAAGGGGACTTGTGGGGTGGCTCTTAAAGTTTTTCAAACTCGCTTCCGTATGCCAAAATAGGTTGTTATTAATCAAAGTTAACCTTGTGAGACAAGACTTTTTTAAAGTTTTTTTTTTTTGTGCTTTTATTTTTTGTTTGGTTCGTTTTTTGCATCATGTAACTAAGTGCAGGACAAGATGCTGCAAGTGTAGTTTGTATTTTATGGAGTGCTCTAGAGGTACGATAATCCAGGGGATGGTTGTGAGAGGGATGGTAGTAGTAAGAATGACTTAAGGGTTTTTTTAAGGTGGTGAATTTTGTTTTATTTGTGTCAGCTTTTCAAAACTTGTTTAAAACCCTAAGGTTTACTGCAATAGTATATTTTCAACAGTTTTGTTGTTCTAATTTTGGTTGGTGGGCTCTAGAACAGCTCTCCTGTCATTCCTTAGCAGCTTTTCATAGACGCTTCCCCCCACTTAAATATTTCTAAGATACTTTCATGACGAAAGTCTTTGAAATTTAGATTAAGATTTTATTTTTATTCCACCCCCCTGGTGATGCCATATAAATGTGTTTTTGCCATAGTGGCACTTGCCCATTTTGGATTATTTTCTGCCTCTGAATATTATGTGATTTCTTGTTAAAGTGAATGACAAGATGATGTATGACACACTTGAGATGGTATTGAGCAGAGTATAGTTAGAAAATTGCAGTGATAATTTTCTTTTTACATCTCAAATTTACACGCCATTGAAAGGGGGGGGGGGGGAACCTGTAACAGGCAAGTCAAGAAAAAGCATAAGGGGAAACCTTGAAAAATTACAGGGAAATTTCCATAACAGATACACCAGTAATGCTGGTTTAATAATGATTTCCTGTCATGAACTATTTTTATCGTTTGCCTGCTCTCTGACGTGGCATTCTATTTAACATTTTTTGAGAGCCATGTTTTAATCAGATTAAGCTCAAGGAAACCGATAGGTATCTGTTTGGCTCATGACTTCTGCTTCTGTTTCTGATTTAGTCACCAGACCATTGTTGCTGGAATCTGTTAAAACCTATTTTCCTTCTCCACGCAGCCGGCGCGGGGCTCACGGGGTGCGAGTCCACAGGTGGGGTGCCAGGGATTTTCACGATAGATGTGCCGGATGCGTTAAGGAATCTTGTAAATTAAAGAAGACAGATAGAAACGGCATCTTTTCCTCCTGCGATTAAGTAGCTAAAAATAGGTGTCTATTTTTAGTTTCAAATGGAGTAATGTTTCTTAGGAACAAACTCACCCCAAGCCGTGTGATCGTGCATCCTGAGCCACTGATGTGAAACAAAAGTGCTTAATAAAACGGTGGATATTTTATGTAGTGTGCAACTTTAATAATGCTTCCCACGCAAGAGAGGTCATGAGAATAAAATATAAATAACTTATATTTTTAACTTTGGTATTTTCATGTTGTTCGGTCATTTTATTAAATTGAAGACAGGGGAAAAGTTTGTAAGGAGAATTCTTAGCTATGTTCTCCAATATTGTGCATGTCCAGCAAACTTAGGAGATGACAACGTGGTGTAAAACATTGGGGATTATTGGTTGTGCTGGGACTTAGCACCTCATTTAGTGGTCTCAGCATCTTGAAGCATGAGGGAGGGCCAGCAGCAGCCTGGCTTTTAGAAAGCTCTGTCTATATATGCTTTAATAATTTCCAGAGAAAAAAACCCTGTCTATTAACTATCTGATGACCTCTTTCGTCTATTGCTAATTCCAATTTTTGCCCATCCAGTAGAGACTATATTCAACAGCTTGGGCTGTGTTGTATCTCCCTTCCGTGCGTTATTTATTTGGTTGACATGCTAGAAAACCGCGAGCCCAGGAATTAATAAAGGTTATTAGTTACTTTCCATAATAAAATTAGCTGACCTTTAAATAAAAGCATTATACAGGGGCTCTCTAAGTGGAAAAATGACAGAATGCATTTTTATTACGGTAGCCATTTCCATGGCTAAATCTTACAGTCACAGTATAGGAAGTAAGTGTTGTGATTAAATGTTGCTCTTGACTCTGTATTTGCAGACAACAATGGAATAAGTGGAATTTTTGTATCAGAGACAGAATTTAACCCCCTGGTTACAGTTTCTTCCACTTCTTACATTTGGTTGCATTTGAACAATACAGAAAAATGAAGGTGCAACTTGATTTTCTAAAAAAAGAATGTCCTTTGGAAGCCACAGCCATGGGAGTTTTCTGTGGTTTTTATGAAGCATGATTGTATGCAGATTCCTCGAGTGCTCGAACAGACCGTCTTGGGTTGCTCTCAGGCATACGTGATGCACGCCCTGTCCCTGGTCACATGCAGTTCACTGTATCAGCCTCTATTATTTATTAACCTTCCGAGTGTCAGAATTTATCTCCTATTTTAAAGAAGGCTCTAAGGATACTCTGTGTTTTTATTATTATTTTTGAAACTTTGAACATATATTTTTCAAATTTTGCCTAGGTCTTATAAAATTTCTTGAAATCCTTACAAGATATTCATCTATTTGTAGCATCATATAGGTCTGTCTCCCCATCTGTCTCTGTTTTTCGTGGCAACGAAGCTCTGGTACATTTATTTTTTTTTTTTACTTTAGTACTTATTCATTGAAACCCACCGTAATGCTGCTTCTGTTATAGATATTTGTCCAACAGCTTTTATTGACGATTTGTTAGAAAAGATTTCTTCATAGGGAGATATTTTAGCCAGCAATTGGTGAATTTGGATTAATTAGGTTTAGTTTTATGTGATAGGAAAACGAATGTAATCAGAACCCATTTATATACTATTCAATAAATAATTTACCAACGTAATGTGGTGCCAAAATCTAAGGAACATTGGAAAAAAAGAAGCGTTCTCGCTGAAATATTTTCTGCTAGGCCATATTTTTTAAGGAATTCATGCAACTTTTTTATTTTGAAAGTAAGTGGTATAAATCTAAGGTTCATATTCCCTCCAAATAAATCCCTATTTAACAGGATATCCCTGCTACTTCCCCCCTCCCACCCCCCAGTATTGGCAGCCTGACTAAAATAGTCTCATCTGGTTTAACTAAAATCTTTGCATTACTTGGCGGTGGTTTCTTTTGTACGTGGTGCTTCGAGCTCATTGAAGCTCAAACGGTACAGGAAATGCAAATCATGCAAATCACCCTCACGCTGACGCTGTACAGTGGCGTGATTGAGCAGCAGTACGTATGGCTCGTGGGCTGACCACATGAAAGGAGTTGCTTAAAGACCAGATGAGCCCAAGCTGGGTTAAGTTAGACTATGTGTGAGCTTCAAAAGCTTGGAGAATGGCGTCCTTTTCAAAAATAAATGTATTTTATTAATAACACCTGCCTGGAGTTCTTAAACGGTGAGAACATGTAGAGATGAACGTTAAGTTAAATCTGCGCCTTGCGTAAATCAGAAGGGCAAAATTGTTGGTTTTGTGGAAATTCAGGTATGGGATTCACAGCAGTGGAAGGAGACTGCAGTCTAAAGCACTGCAGAAAATAGTCCCGTTTGTGTCTGTGGTATGTAAAAGCCCAACTGTCCCCTGCCTTTCGGGTAAAAATGAAAATAAATGGAAGATAAAAGGGAATTTTGCCTGTGCAGAAGGGTTGAGAACAGGCTTCTGTAAGCGCTCTGGAATGGAGTGAAGAAGGAAGTTCAGTGCTTGCTGCTTCCAATTTCTTGGGTGACTTAGAAAAAAATCCTACATATTTTTGTCCATGCTTCTGAACTCGTTCTGAGGTTTTGGGTAAAGCTGAACCTGGAAGGTGGTGTGGTTGGAAGAGCAGCTGTGCTGGGAACCCTGGGCATCATCCAGCGACTCGTGTGAGATGGATGTGAAAAAAACGTGTACAATCTGACTAAGGTCGTGGGTGAAAATTGCGAATAGTTGAATAATAAGAGTTTTTCATAAGAAACTTGCAATAAGCAGAGTGGATGATGTATTTTTGAAGACATTGTTACCTGTTCTTCAGTAGTACTCATCATGGGTGACTCTCTTGCTTGTAGTAAGAGGCTTAGTTCTTCCAAGTCATTCTTTGGTTTTTCTTTTTAGTGCCCTCATTCGCTTTTCTTTGGTGTTTGGATATTTTCAGAAGCTGAGGTTCACTCAACTCACGTAACATGACACAAAGCTGGAAACTATCAATGTCGAACTGTTTGAGTTATCTTATTTAATTTTCACTTGAAACAGTAGCTCTGAGGAGGTCTAATGGTGGGACCGGTCAGGACACTGCACTGTGTCACCCTGATGGATGTAATTTTGGCCTTGCTCCTTCTTGGTTTTGTGCTTTCTGTGGTAACTTATCCAAACTCAAGAGCAAGAAGAAAGTAAGTTTTTGTGTTTTATCTACAGACTTGCTTCTTTCTCATCAAGTGAATCCACAGGTCCTGCATCATAAAGAGAGAAGGAGGTTTCCCATATATTTATTTAAAAAAAAATTTTTTTTTCTTTAATATGAAGCCAAGAGGAGCATTTTCCCCTCTTGGTGTGCCTGCAGGTTGGGGCAGCTCGGGCCGTGCTGAGCTCGTACAAATGGTGGTCCCAGGGTTTAGTAGGGGTGAGTTGAGTTCACTTGCGGGTGAAATGGTTGAATTTGTTCTTTGTGTGTGGTTTGTTTATTCATTTCTTTTTTGAGAAAAGAAATCAAGGTGAAAGAAGGGATGGCATCCTGAAACCATCAGTGCCAGGGCAAGGAATGTGGGAAATAAATAGTGTTTTCCTGAGCCAGTTTGTAGAGCCATCCCTTATGGGGAATATTCATGAGGCTTCTGGTTCAAACTTCTGGGCATGCGTTAGTATTTTAATAGAAGCAGGAATTTAAATCACAGTTAATTCTAAATTATCTTTTATACTCGGTTCCAGACATACCAAGATGCTGGAGCTCACAGAAAAAGCAAAAAAGAAATTTTACTACTTGTGTCTGTAATAATTTAAGGTAATTTAATATCCATTTCAGTGTTTGACAGGAAGTAGAGCTTACTTAAATATTTGTACCTAGGAGCACAGAGCTGTATAAAGATCTTTGAATTTTAAAGTTAATTTGTTTCTTCCAGCAATACATAGAGATATACAGAAAATTAATCCCGTCCGATTGTACAGCTACCAGTGCTCCAGAACTTCTTTGGAAATACTTTCCAAAGAACATCTCCGGTCCCCTCGACAGACAGCTTGAGTGAAGTTTCCTTTTCAGGAGCCCCTGATAGGTTTTTACGTGGAGTCCAAAGGCATCGCTGGAAAAAACGGGATTATTTGGAGACCTTGACCAAAACTCTTTCACTCTGCTCTGTTTTTGCAGATAGGAAAACTTGTCGCCCAGCCACCGCGAACAGATTTTTAGCTCTCTGTGATGGAGAGATGCATGATCTTTTCCCAATAACAAATGAGCTGTTGTCAACAATTTTCCTGGCTCAGTTGAAATAGCTTAGTTCAGAACGTAGCGCTTTGCAGTTCTATCGTGGAATTTGGAAACGCAGAAAATGTGTGTGTTTAGATGTACGTGTTGTGTCTATGTGCATGTATGTGTGGGTGCATGCACGCAAACATACGTGCGTGTACGTGTCCTATCTGCCCCTGAAAATACACCATCTGACAATACCAGATCGCTGTGTATGGTCCCACGAAGATAACATTTTCTTCCAGGATGTCTGTCAGGTGCTGTGGTGAGCAGGGTCCGTAAGATACGTAGACAGAACATTGATATCCGAGTTGATTAAATCGCTAGGCTGTGGCACGTGCTTATCTTCAACCTCAGCTTGGGCTCCTGAGTTCTCACAGTGGCCCTGGTTCTCTTCGTGGTCCTCAATAAGTGAGCTTTGGCCTCTGTTTCTTAATCTTAAAGAGTAGAAAGCATCTAGTATGTTGTCCTGGCTTTGGTGTGTATGAGTTCAACCCCAGAGTTGTGTATTCCTCCTGCGTGTTGCTGGGGAATAATAGGCATTCAGCACTGGATGCGTTATTCCATGATAAAAGGAGTTCACAAGTTTCAGGATACCGTAGTTGCATATGAGATGTGTTGGGGAAAGCACTTATAAAATATTCAGAAGCCTAAAAGCATTATTACTAGATAATTATTTTATTATTGTATTTTTCCACGTGGGGAAAATCTCACAATTTTGCAGCGTTACTGTTTGATTTGCTTGCCGAGAGGACACATCCCTGTTGTAAAAGTTGACCAGACGTGCCTGTAAATGACTGGTGTAGTTGTTAACCCTGCAAAACTCCCAGCCAGGAGCTGGAGAAAAATAGGCAAAAGGCTTCAGCTTCAGAACTGTCAAATTCTCTCACAAGTTCGACACATTCTTTTTTTTGAGTTCTCTCCTGTATGTCTCTGCTCTTGTGTTGGTCTCTTATGTCCTGGGTCTGGAGGTCCAAACTGTCAGTAAAGCCAGGACCTTTTTACTCCTTTTCTTTCGCTGGTGGCATTAGAAATAAAGACCTGTTATGATAACACGTGAAAGAGAACGATAGGACATCAGCAGAGATCCCATGCTTAAAATCACGTTATGGAAGTGGAAATAAAACAGCTTATGGTATATGCCAGGCATGATGCAAGTCTTATTTATTAAATATATGACTGAAGGGTTACATTCAATCCAAATGCTCCCCTTTGTGATCTTTAGCCATGTTTGTAGAGAAACCTCTCTTAAAGCACTTAAAGCTTAATTCAGAACAGACAAAACAATTATTTTTTGAAAGACTGCTGAAATATGTTTGGCAGCTTTTGAATTTTAGGGAGAGTGTTTGTCTCACTACTCTGAAATCTCACTTCAGTCGGTCGTTCAGCCGTTCCGGTGTAATCATTCAAATCTGGTAGCGGGTGTGGGCTTCGCCGAGTGAAAAAATGTTCTGATCAGAAAATGTAGTGGCTGAAAATACCATGTAAATCGCACAGAATGGCTTTTTCCTTGTCAGTAGACTTTGAGTGTGGGTCTACCTGCTGTCCCTGTGATTGTGCTGAAGTGCTGGTTGATAAATACCTTCATTTGGGCAGGGGTTTGGTCCTCCAGATACAGGTCTGGAGACTCTTCAGCATTAAATAGCCTTATTTTAATTTCTTAGGGATCACAAGCATCACTTTATCTTTTGTAAGTGTAAGTGATGTATGTTTATGCACCAGCGTGTGACAGTTCCTTATAGAAAGAGGAGGGCAAAGATTGACAGTGCACAGTATAGATTTATAGTTGAACAATTGCATGAACACAGAGCAGAAACATTTAAATTGTAGTTCTCGTTGCCAGTTCACTGCTCACATGGAGTAGTTTGCTCAGTTTATATTAAAGCAGGAAAGTTGCCGCTTTCCCAGAGCAAAAAAAATATAATAGATGTACAAAGGGCAGTTGGGAGAAATAAATATTTGTACTATTTTTTTGTGATCTTCGATTAATACACCTTTTTTGTGTATGTATGTGAAGGAGTGTGCACTTTGTGAACATACATTAAAATCACCAAGTTATTCCTAATGTTCTGTAGTGCTGCCTGCTCCTGACAAACATCTGATACGGATCATATGCCTCTAAAAAGAGAAGTTCCTCGAGCAAAATATCCTCATGAAAACAGGTTGGAGACACTCGCATTCGCTCGCTCGCTCTCACTCGCGTGTTACATTCTGGCACGTTGTAGAAGCAGGTAGCATATCTACTACCTGCTGTTGAAAGTGTTGAAGATACTGAATTATTTATTCCATCTTCTGCACTATCCAAACTCGTTTTGGGTAGTTTGACACATCTCGGTCTTCCATATGGATACTTCATGGTGACAGAGTTGCCAGCTGCTCAGGTTTTATGACAGTCTGAGTTTTTTCGAGGACTGTATTAGTTTTCTGGGAAGAATCCCACTTTTCCTGAGGGTCCCCATTCTTAGGCAGAATTTATGCCTTGGGTTGATGCTCTGGAGAGGGAGATTTTTTGGAAAATTAGCAAAGAGCTTCCATAAAAATACGTTTTAAAGGACTTGATGTTTATAGACTGTGTGAGATGAAATCAGAGTGATGGGATATTAGAAAAATGTAAATCCGTTTGCTAAGAACTAAGCTTCTTTTAGCAATAGTCTTCAAATTTGTGAAAAAAGGCATTTAGATATCCAGGTGCATAAAGCAACATATAGAACAGTCTGAAATACTTTGGAGAACAGGATTTTCAGGGCACTTGAACTGTGAAACTAACCGGTCTGCTCAGACCCTGCTCATCTTCTCTGCAATTGTGCAAAGTGAGTGGGACTTCTGTTGTTTTAAAACATAAAATGTGCAAACCTGAAAATTCGGAGATTTGAGTTCACCGAAACCACTTAAAATAAAGGAAAATCAGCCATTGTTTTCCTTTGCCATTCCTTCATTCCAGCACTTACTGATATAAAACTTTCTAAGGGAAGCTCTCACTGTTTTGGTGAATCTGTGCTGCACTGATTTTGATCCCCCTTCAATGGGATAAATCAGTCTCTCTTGCAGTGAGGTCCCTATATCTATAATGGTGACTGTCCCTTCTTGAGTCATCCTGGATCCAGACTGACTCCAGATGATGTGATTGGGGCCAGCCTCTTTTTGGTGGTGCCCAGTGACGAGTCAAAGGGCAACAAGCACAAACTGGAAGGTAGTTCCATCCGAACATAAGGAAAAACTGCTTTACTCTGAGGGTGATGGAGCCTTGGCACAGGCTGCCCAGAGAGATTGTGGAGTCTCCTTCTCTGCAGCCTTTCAAAACCTGCCTGGACCCATCCTGGGCAACCTGCTCTGGGTGACCCTGCTCTAACAGGGGCTTGGACTGGATGATCTCCATAGGTCCCTTCCAATCCCACCAATCTGGGATTCTGTGAAGTAATGGTCCTCAAAGTTTGTTGTTCAGATTTGCTACTGAATAGTGGTGTGAATGAAATGAATTTGCAGGCTTTAAAACTATAAGTAATACTATTTAAATGTTATTGCATTGAGTAGAACATCAGTATTACAAGTCTTTTCTGTTTTAAAAAAAACATTTCACTGTATATCACTGTGTCCTGTATATTTACCCTTGATGAATTTGTTGCCTTCAGAAGCTGTCTTTTCTTGCTTCTTTCTTTTTTCTTGCTGCATCACAGCATATATTTGAGCAGAGTTAGTCCGTACATCTTACATAAACCTTCCAGCAATGGCTATTTTTCACTAGTGGGTTATTCTGGTTTGCTTATATTCTGTTCTAATAAGATGCCTTCGCTTCATTATTTATTGCTGACAAAACCTGAGCGAGGAAGATGATGTGGAGTCATGGCTTTCTCCTTCCCTCCATCACTGCAGCTGTAGCTGCTTGGTCTCGACCTCTCCCTTCGTGGAAGCAGAGAGGATGGTGTAGCCCATGGTGAGCAATCTGGCCACTAAAGTAAAAATGTGCATCTGTCAGTAATTAATTGTGAAGCCACATTTAATTACAAATCAGGGAAAAAATAGTACCACACACTTAATAAAATTCAAGAAGCTTGAGTGTCGTTGCCTAAAAACCAAAGCAACCCAAGCAAAATGCGCCCCCCTCGAAAGTCTAAAAGTCAGATCTGTGAGAGAGTCTCTTTCAAGCTTATTTCTTGACGTTAAATAGAGAAATAGTTCTGATTCACTGTTTTCACATCCTTTTTGGTATCTTTTTTAGTCTAAGGTCATCAAAAACAGTGCTAAGTGTTTAAGGCTGGTTCTTAACTGATTGCGTTGGCCACAGCTGGATTCTGAGACTTGGTTGTATGCAAATATTCTGATCAGCTGATTTGAAATAAAGATTCAAAGGGTTAGGAAGGAATTGAGAGAGATCCCAAATAATTTACAAATTAAACAATGCATTGATGAAACCTTTTGAATATTTTAAATGTGAGAGATTTGCTATTATTCAGCTTCAGCCCCTTTCTGGTTTTGCTAGATAACACGAGTGGGGTCAGCAGGTTGAGATGGGAGGTTCTCAGAATTCTACCCTTGGTCCTAACAGAGGTCTGGGTGACCTGAAGGAGACACAGAAAAGGTGGGACACGCAATAGGGGGTTTGGAAAAGCAGCCCTTGGGTATAGATGAAGAAGGGGAAAATACATTTGATTTCAAGGCAGTAAATTCTTTTGGAAAATGTAACTAAGTTCTGTCACAGTAGGAACAAAAATTTTGACTGAATTCAGAATAAGGTATACAATGAGGGAGGATGTATATTTAAATAAAAATATCAAACCCAGGAGTTCAAAACGAGCTATTAATTTTTAACATATAAGGCAAACCCCAAATCCAAACCCCAATCCAAAGTGAGCTGGTAGCAGCCATGAATATTTATCAGTGTGTCCTGTATGTACATACAGTAATTACAGCAAGAGGAAAAAAATATATTTTGTTACAATTAATATTTGTAAACGTTTATGAAAGTACATAGAAATAAATAAGACAAACACATGGCCTAATTAAGATGAAAGGCATGACAACCCTTGTGATTTGTTCTGAAAAATAAAACTGTTAAAATAGTAAGACTTAATTATTTCTGTAAACATTTCAAATTATGCTCTATCTAGAAAACCTTAATTTATGGGATCTATATTACAATATCTGAGCATTTCTTGACAATTGTACACTCCATGACAAAAAAAAATTATTGTTAATTTATTATTTATTATACTGTTCTGCATTATCACTTATTAGTATTTATTGTTCAGAAATTCAGAGTCATCTGTTGTTTAATGGGAAATGCATTATCACTTGGTCTAGTGGTAAAAACGCAACTCCTGCAAGTTGATCGTATAAAAGTGTGTGTAATACTAAACAAAAATGACTGGTCTGCTTAACGTTCCAGGCATTAATAATGCTATTTGATGGACAGTTTACATCTGAAAAACAACTTAAAGCCAAGTCCGTGGACTTGTCTGAATTGCTGGATTGAAATCAAGGAAACTCTGTGGTGGAGGAAGCCCTCAGGTTTGATCTCGAGGAGCTTGAAGGCAACGCTGTCTTTGAAGCCCTTGTTTCTCAAGGTGGATATGTTTATGGTCATACCTCTTGTCTTTTCCTTGACCTTTAAGGAGCCACCGTAGCAGAGCAGTGTTCGGCACTTCTTATCTCAACCATGCTTCTCTCCACCAGAAGGATGAGCTGCCCCGGTCTCACTGCAAATGGTTCCCCTGATGGCTCCTGTTATTTGCTTTAAAATTTTGGCTAGTTTCTGATCAACTGGAGAAGACATAGCCATCAGCAGTGGCATGACTGTGTTCTGTGTTTGACAGCTGTCGCTGATGATTTGTTGGGTCATAATTCCTGTGTGGTCTCTGGTGGCACCCCGACTTCCCTCTGCTGAGCACAGAAGAACCGTGCCCGGAATAGAACTGTATTGGGGGTAAAAATCTGAGCGTTTAAGACTCTCTGCTGTATGACATTACGTTTCCCACTTGAAATTTCAGGAAGAGAAGATGTATTTATAGATGAAGTATAATTTAGAGCTTTGCGGCAAAGCGGTCAGTGCTTTATGAGAAGTATGGTGGTTTTGATGCCTCCAAATGCTCAAGGGTTTAGTCCTAGATTGGTGCAAAGACACTTCCTCCAGCATCATGCTCCCCTCCTGAAGGCTGGGTGAGTATCAGTTCAGTCAGTGCCATCCAATGAATGCTCTTTTAGTACCCATTTACCCTAAAGGGCTCATATTTGTAGCGATACCCAACTCTAACTCCGATTTGTTGTTCTGCTGCACCTGGCAGACGAAGAGTGCTCGTACCTCTTTTCTGGGCTGCCGGATCTTCAACAGTAATTCATTTTACTGTGAAGGTAGTTGATTTGCAGCAGAGATTTATGACCTTGGATTTCATGTACAGCGCAGGATCATACCCTGTGGTAAGCCTCCTTTTTTGGGAGAGCTGAGTTAGCGGTGCTGTGATGCAGACGGTGGCCGGGTCCATCAGTCCTTTGTGCTGGCAGAGCTTCTGCCAGACAGAGGGAGTATTCCAGTACAAATCAGGTGCTGTTTTAAACTTGCTTTGTGCTGTTGAG
This sequence comes from Bucorvus abyssinicus, assembly GCA_009769605.1. NCBI lineage: Eukaryota > Metazoa > Chordata > Aves > Bucerotiformes > Bucorvidae > Bucorvus > Bucorvus abyssinicus. Next base: position 4,215,694 of record CM020029.1, read on the forward strand.
CCTGGTGAATTGGAGAGTTCATCCTCCATATCCATAGATACATAAATATGCCCTGTGTGGTCTCCCAAGGGGAAGGCAAAATGTGGTTTTAGTTAAGTTGCATGGGAGTGTAATTGAAAGATTTAGGGCAATGCCATAAAAGAGTAAATCATGGTTATGTGATACAAAGATTTATAAAGCAAAATAAAAATACTTAAGCGCCTTTGCTTTGATAATTTGCTTGATATAAATGGAAACCTGTATTAGTCATTTTGTCTGCTGGTAATTAAAAAAAAGGAAAGGCTTCTATATTTTACTGATTTTCTGTCTTTTGATGTGAAATAATGGGGAAGGCACTTGCAAAGGTCAGAGCGTTCTCTGGACACATCACGGCTCTAAGCCTGTGAGCACGCTCTGCTTACTTTCTGTGAGTATTTGTATGGATTAAGCACAAGTGGTTCCTCAGAAGTCAGAAGGACTATATTCATAGAATTGCGGAGTGGTTTGGATTGGAAGAGACCTTCAAAGGTCATTTAGTCCAACCCCCTCTGCGGTGAGCAGGGACATCTGCACTAGAGCAGGTTGCTCAGAGTCCCAAGGTCCAACCTGACCTGGGATGGTGCCAGGAATGGGGCTTCTCCCACCTCTCTGGGCAACCTGGGCTAGTGTTTCACTACCCTCGGCATCAACAATTTCTTCCTTATACCTAATCTGAATCTTCCCTCTTCTAGTTTAGAACCACCACCCCTTGTCCTGTCGCTACAGACTTTGCTAAAAAGATTGTGCTCATCTTTCTGATAAGATTGTTGCCATCTCTCTCCATCTTATTAAATGATTCAGATGAAGTACGAGCTTAGTGTAAGACCGGAGCTTGCATGGGTGGTGGCTCTGAAATTTGGCCAGCCTCCGGGGTGGTATGGCTACTGCATGTGTACTGGTCCTGCTCCGTGGGAGAAGGTCATTTGTAACACAGTCAAACGCTTGGGGCTATTTCAGAGAGGAGATCTAGGACAGTTGCGTTAGAAATGTGACCTTCAGGGTTTGTGAGGATTCACACAATGTATTTATTGAAGAGTACTGTGTGTATTAGATGTTGTAGCATTGATAGGTCTAGATAAGAATACCATAATAGCAGTTGAAATGTGGGGGGTTTTGTGAGATGGGAAGTTAATGATGTAGCTGTTAATTTGAATTTAGCAGACGTTTTAAATATAGGTTTCTCTTACAGAGACAAAAGTTGCAATTTAAAGCTCTTTGGTGGTCTAAAAACAGCTTAATTCTCTAGTAGCATGGTAATAAGTACTAATCCAGCTTATACAGTGATTGTAGTATGTCATGTTTGTGAAAGATTGCCTAACTCCGCTTTCTCTGGGTTTTATGTTAATTTTTTTAAATTAAACATAAAACCTTATAACATCTTTATGCTGAGATAAACTGTTCAATTTAACTTGTGCTCAAGCAGCAGCTGTCAGGAATTATCATGTTTCGAGCGTTCTTGCCATCACCTTGTGTCTCTACCTCGCGGATACACTCAGTGGGATGATAAAGCTCACCTTGTTAGGATTTATTACTTAAATAATAACCCGAGGTAACATGAAAGTTGATGTCACACGGAATGACAACTGACATATATTTATGTCGCGTGTTACATTATAATAAACTTTCCTTTCTTCCCCTCCTAATAGGTGTTAAGTGGAAACACTCCAGCATGTCCTCCAGTGCCCTGCGTGAGTCCATCAGCCACGTGTGTGGCTGCTCTGCGGGCATGTTCGTGGGGACGTGTGCTGTCAAGGTGTTATTTAAGCTTATAATGCCGGAGAAATGGGTTGTCGCTGGGAGTTAGCAGCTTTTATACCAGCAAAGAAACAAGTACAAGAGCGTCTCATAGTAGTTGGATTAAATTCTGGAAGTGTCGTGAAGTCACACAAGAGAATCCAGAAGGGTCTTTTCTAATAATATTACCACTTCAGTGGTTTTATTCTTATTTTTCCTTGTAAGAAACGTAACCAGTGTCATTTCAGGCTCTAAATCTGCATTTGCTAGTAATGGCAATACTTTTCTTTTGATGCTGGTTTATAGATGTGCTGGGCAGTGATATGAGCTCTGCTTGTTAGTTGAGTCTTATTACTTCCCAGTTACAGTGCGGGAAGTTTGGGTCTACCTCTTGCAAGCTTTCGTTTTCAGCCTTTCTCACCTTACTTGTCAGCCTTCAGCTCTCTGATGATGCTCTTGAATCTTGCTTTGTCTGAGGCGGTACTCTATTTGCCTTTCCCATGGAAGTAACCATCTTTTTTCCATGTTCTTCTAGTTACTCCGTTGTCCATCTGAGCGAGTTCAGATATTTCAGAGCTACGCCGTTTTGTCTAAGCTTCAGTCTTGGGTCTCATTTCTCATGGTGCTTTTCTCAGCAGCTGTCGTGTTAACCTTGGCACCCCCGCTGTCTTCTCTTTCCGCTCTTGTTCTTGTGCCTTTCTCTGCGCCGCTTCCCATGTTTTCCATCCCAGCGTGCCATCTTTTTTTCCCCTCTCCTCCCTCAAACACAACCAGGTTCATAGGTACTATCCTGCGTCAATTCAGTTTTCTCCCCAACTCATCTGAGTGATTTTCTGAAAAATCAGTGAAGGACAAACCATAATGCAATCCAAGAAATAGCCACAGTTTTGTCGAGGAAACCTTTTTTTGTCATATTTAGGGTGTGTTTGCTCCTGTTTGTGTTTTTCTTTGTCACTCTCGTGCTAAACTCACAGCCGTCTCTGGGCAGGGGTATTGCATTGCCCTTAGGAATCTTTCCTGCCTCCGCGTTGAGTCTGGCACCCGGGTCGTTACGAGGTCCAGAGGTTATTACTCTTCGTGACAAATAAGTGATGACTTACGTAAAACTATTTTTTCCTCTTGGTATGGCTCGTAATAAACCTGAGCTCGTAACTTAATTGGCATTCAGTTTGACAGTCCCTTTAGAACGCTCAAATATTTGATGAACAAGGCAATAACATTAATCTCTTACTTTGGTAAGCCTTTCAGATTAGCATTGACTCGGGTTGATGAAGATGGATACAGGATCTGTTCTCTAGGAATTGTTTGTTCTGAAAATACAGATGATCTAAGAATGCTGTGTGTTAGCACAGGTGATATTGTTATGTATATATATATATATGGATATTTGGGGAAGTTAATGAGTTTTAAAGCTGAGAGCCAGAAACAGAAGTTTTTAGCATTAGCGAAGTCTCTTCGGCAGTAATCTTGAACCAAAAAAATCCATGTAGTCATAGGGAGAATGGGAATAAAATAGGATAAAGGATAGGAAGAATAGGAATAAAAATAAGAAAAATTTAAAAAGAATTAAACATTGAGTAAATCAATTCTGAATCTGAACCACTAAAATGTTGGGTAGACAAAGTCAGAAACACGCTATGTGGAAACATTAAATCTTAATGTTTTCTGTCCAATAAATACCTGATCTCATTTTTTTTTTTTTATCCTGTGTGATGACAAATGTATCAGACAAATGTCTATGTCTCTGCAGTTGTCTGTAGGTTTGGGGTTCAGTTTCCTTGAAAGCGGTGGTAGCCGGGGGACGGGGATGCTCGTGTACGTTTGTTGAAATGCAGGGAAGTCTGTCACTGGTTACCGGAGGGTCGTGATTTCTTATTACACATTTAAATACATTAATTTTCTGATAGCTTGGAAAGTTATACGAGGCTCAGATAGCAGCTTGTTAGTGGTGTTTGCGCTGGCTTTATATAATTGAAGGATACATGCAGCATTGTGGGCTGTGGAATAGCAGGAGCGCTGCGGCAGTACCGGGGTACGAGGGTAGAAACAACATTTCATTACAGAGGATACCTAATAAAAACGTGAAAATAAAACAAAAAAAAAAGTGCTAGATAAGTGCACTGCATAAATCAAAAGGGTTTATGTCATAACATGAACATGTGCCATTCCTGCTCGTATATTGAATTTCAGTAGTTGGTTGCATAAAGAAGTAAAGTGTAATGAAACTGGCAAGCAAAGTATTCCCTAGTCAGCCTTATCTTTGTTCCATTTGTCCTTCAGATACAGCTTTTCTTGCCTTTTTCAATAAAATCCATCCAGCTTTTTTATTTTGCATCTCTCTGTAACCGAGCTGGGAAGACCAATGAGATTCAGTGCTTTTCTAGTTGGGTTCTTAGCAGCTGCTTTTTCAGAGATCAAAACTTCGAGTGCTGCTACATGGTATTAAGGCTTAGCTATTGATGTGTCCCTATAGGGGTTATGTTTTTCTTGGGCGGGGGGGAGAAGGGGAAGGGGTGACCCCTGCGAGCACGCTCTCAGACACTAAACACTGCTCTCCTTGTTTTCCAGGATCCTCTTTGCAAGCTCGGTGCTTAACCTGGCTGAACTCGCTGCCCTCCGCCCTGACCTTGGCAAATTGAAAAAGGTCCTCTACTTCCATGAGAACCAGTTGACATATCCTGTCCAGAAATGCCAGGAAAGGGATTTTCAGTATGGATACAACCAGATCCTTTCATGGTAGGTGTTTCTCGCACTGCTCCGTGTTAAGGTGTCCTGTCTACAACCCTGCAGCATCCCTGTACGCTTGAGGAGTCCTCCCCCGTATAAATGATGACCCTGTAGCAAACCGAGGTACCAGCAGAGCCCTACAGAGGTGTTTATAAAAGTGCTGTGGCAGAAACACTGTGCTCCATAAACTCATCTCAGTTTCTTGTCTGAAGTCCACCGATGCTGTACTGGGCTCCCATGGTGTACCCAGTGCAGGGGAATTTGACCCCCTTCTTGGCCGAAAGCGAGGCGCTTTGTTTCATTGATGCTTCACTGCAGCTAATCGGCTCTTGCTTGGCCATAGCTTTTATTGCATCCAACTGAAATTATATAGAGGGGTTTAGGGAAATAAACAGAAATTAAAATGTACTGCAGCACTTTTGTTACGAAGAGTGGGCAGTAAAAACACCAGATAAATCCTTGTATTTCTTTCATCTAGTATTCAGAAATTGTGCAGCGTTAAAACACCCAGACGTTTTAAAGGCTGCGGTCCTTTATCGTTGCTAAAAACAAATGTATTTCTCGAATCTGAGTTAATGAAAGAAGTTAATAACAGCAACACTGAGAAGCTTTGTGGTTAGGCGCTGTACAGACCGAAGTGGAACAGCAAAACTCAGTTGTTTTGAGCTGAAAGAAATTAATTTCCATGATCTTTCTCCCTATCTCTTTCTTAGTAGGAGAATTATTAGGAACAGGGATTGAGCATTTTAAGGTGCGAGTTAAGCTTTTGCATCTTTATAATGTAAGCCAGTTGATACTGAAATTTCTCCATTAATGATCTGTGCTTACTCTGGCCATTCTGTAGCTGCTGCTGCCACAGCGTTTGCAACATATTTCACTTACAGAGCAGCGAAGGTGGGGAAGTAGAGTGAAAGATCTTTTGAAAACAGTAGCAGCCATTTTCAGATGTTAGAACAAAAAAGCTGTGGGGTTTGGCACTGGTCACGGAATGCTTTTTTGTATATATATTTTGCTTTATTATGGCAGTTACATCTATCCTCAAAACATGCATTTTTAAGATACCAAAAGTATCTTCTTCTGTTAGAAAAAAAAAGACAACTTCTATAGGTGCTCCATTCTGCCTCCTTCATCCTCCAACGTTTTCTGCATGTAATATTTATCTTCAATTACTGCTGCAGAAAGCCCGTTTTTGACAGCAGATAGAAGGCATCTGCTCTGTGCTCCTCGTAACTCCCTAGTGGTCATCTGCAAAAAAAATGCCACCTTCCCATCTTTCAGACCTGTTAGAAATGGGAAAATGTGTCTTTCCAGTTCTGCTGGAATCATCTGTTGGACGTGATTAAAATCAGAGCACTTTGAATCTTCAGCTTTGGGTCATTAAGAAAGAGAAATATTTTGGTTTTTTTCTCCCTGATGTTTCTAGAGAGTTAATGTAATAAAATCACGCTTTTCAGTGACGGCCGAGATTCCTTTTAGCTGCTCAGGCAGTGGTGGTGACGGTATCTTTCTAATTTGCCAGTGATACGCCGAACCTCTAGGAAAAAGTTGGGCAGGTAGGACTTCATGCACAAGAGAAGCAGAGACAACGGTGTTGGAGCTTTTGCTATGTGCCAGAGGCAAAGAAGCGTGCCGGGCTCCTGCAGTGTCTCATGTCATCTGTAAATCAGTGCAGAAAAGGTGACTGGATCGTAAAAGCGAGGAGACCAGTGGGTTAAAAACCGTAGATGGGGTAGAGGGTGGGATTCCAGAAAGCATCGCAGCTCCCACAGCCCCCTTGAAAAGGATTGTTCCTCTCTCTAATGGTTTTTTTTTCCTTCACTTTTCCTGCTGACTCCTGCTGCTTTGGTGAGCAGTGTCAAGTCTCCTTCTTGACCAGACAGCAGTGAGGATGAATGACAGCCCCTCACCTCAGATATACTTTTCACCAGTTCAGTGACTGATGAACACGTGTCCTCAATGTATCTTATGACCCCCAGGTCTGGATTTCAATATATAACGTATTGAGAAAACCAGCCGCCCATAAAGCATTTCGTACCTCCGTTGGTGATGTGTGTTTGCCAGCATAGCTAGGATTGTGTCAGCACTTCCAGGAGAAACTTCCAGATACTCCAGGTTTTTTGATAGTGTCTCGTTTTCTCCAGGCTGACTCTAAGTGGGGAAATAATACCTACATTTTCATTTAACTGTGTCTTAATATAATTGATCCACTTGATTTTAAAACACAGTAAAGAACAATATGTTGCATTCATACACCAAATTTTATCAAACTTTTTTTTGTTACTTTGTGCTGTGTATTTTATACGTATATTTGGTGAGTATACTTTTAATCAGGATTATGTACACATAGGTCAAAATAACATTCTATTTCTCCAGTATCCCGCTACCTGACACAGATGGTTGCTTGAAGGTAGGTTAACCAAAGGTAAGTTGGTCTTCAGTACAGAGCATTATTTCTAAGGAATTTTCAGTTTCTTCCACGTTTCCTGCTACAAAAGTCATATTACAGTGGGCCTTATCTGTTTATAATGCTTTTATGACATGACAATAATACTATTCTTAGCGTTTCATGAATAAAAAGTAATCCACAGATAGAATAGGGGGTAATTTATTCCTTAGTTAAAAAAAAGTTTAAATATTTCAAAGAGCGACTAGACAGAAATTAAGACATTTTGGATGAAGGTACCTATGCTATTCCCAGTTCACGTGAAAAGGCTGATTTTAATTAGCGTTCCACGGGCACCTTTTATTTGTTTATAAGTGTCCTCTTTCCACTGCATGTAAAATAATTCTGTTCCTTTTGTGGCAGCAGCGTGTTCATTAATCTTAACCGCTTTTTACAGTTTGGTTGCTGATGCAGTGGTGTTCAACTCGGCTTTTAATATGGAATCATTTCTTACATCCATTGGAAAATTTATGAAGCTGATTCCTGACCACAGACCTAAGGATTTGGAAAAAATAATCAGACCGAAGTGCCAAGTTCTTTATTTTCCAGTCAGGTTTCCTGATGTGAGCAGGTCAGTGCATTTTCCACGTCATAAATTGTCTCCAGCCTGTCAAAACCCTATTTATGGTGACGTTCTAACTAATCAGCTAAAGCATCGTTAATGAAAGAGTTTGATAATATGCAAAATCTCCTAATTGATAAATGTCTTTCAATAATCAGAGGCTATTCAGGCAGCGTCTGATCTGCCGAGCCTGCCCTTAGCGCACGTCGTACGAACTTGCATCGTTCAGGATGAGTGATTTCCCACTTGTTTTTGTGATTTCCCACTTGTTTTGGTCTTTGAGGAGCTGCCTGCTCGTCAGTTCTGTGTGTATTTGTACAGAGGAGGTCAAGGAGGAGAAAGAAATGCTAAAGAACAGGAAAAGTGCTAAGCCTCTAGTCAAGAAGCTGTATTTCCCTCGGCGTGTTGCAGGGGGATTTTATTCCCTCTTCCCTCCCTCTACCTCTTCTTTTATTGCTTTCCAGGTAGGCGAAAAGCCTCCCACTAGCAGGGAGCAGACTTGCAGATGTTGGCATTAGCTGCAGCGGCAGTTGCTCTTCAGTCTTCCTCGGTTACTCTGAAGGACGTTTTTTATTACCCTCGTTTCGGAGCCCGTCTTGAAATTAGCGGTGGGTTATGTGGCTCAAAGGGAACATTCGCTAGGTCCTTCTCACTTTTGATTAAACCTGGCACAATTGTTTTTCCTGTTATAAGGGACTGTCCTCCCACCGAACAGGAACTTTGCTTCAGTGGGACCAGCACTAAATAGGGTATGATTCTGCATTTTGATTATGCTCTTAAAACCAACATGATACTGGGTACATTTCTTTTTTTTTCTGAAATAAGGATGGAGAGCACCATAATGACTCTGCAAGAGTCCAGCTTTTGATCTGATAGTAAGTTCTGACCGCGCTTGAGATCTTTGTCCGTGACTAGTTTGTACACGGTTATTTCAAAGGCTAAATATACGTTTGCGGTAGTTTGGGGAAGAGAGGTTTTTTTTGAACAGGAGCTGAGGTCATGTACTCTATTGGCGCTCACGCCGTGATGTTCGCGTTTCACTAAGTTGGAAGCTTTTATATTCTGAAGCTCTGATGCAAATCATTTAAAAATCATTGTCTGAAGTTAAGTGTTTAAGCCTGGTTTTGGCAAGTGGGTTAAACTCATAGAAGGGTTTGGGTTGGGAGGAACCTGAGAGACCATCTAGTTCCACCTTCCAGTGTTCCTCAGGGCCTTGGCTGCCTGGATGGCAGTGGAGATCAGTACCTTTATATCTTTGAGGATCTACTGTTGCTTCTCAGAGACCGTGTTTTTCAAGAGCAAAGGAATGCTGTGGATGCTCAGCATAGTTGGTATCAAGCCATTTTAAAAGGATCTCGTGGCTTTTTGGCATATCTTAGGAAGTCATGTGGCCCAAGCCGGGTTTTGGAGATGAAGTTGTGATAATGCTGTCTCATATATTAAATCAGCCCTTTTGGACTCGTGAGCCCTGGCAGATGGGGTCAAACGAGACCTGACAAATTAGCATGAAGTCACACGCACAGTGATCGCTTGTCCCAGGCAGAAGGTGATTAGGTGGGTAAAATCATTAGGCTGCTACCCAAACTGCTGAAGGAGGAGGCTCTCACATCTAACTGTGCTCTTCTTCATGTCCTGCTCTTGTGTTCAACCTCATCTCACAAAGCAGGACACCTTTCACGGTTTTATTGTGGTCGTTGCAATTGCATCGAAAAGCTATTTTCAGCGGGACGGACAAAATGAAGGTGTTCCTACACAACTGTGTGACTATAAAACTTTCTCGGCAGAGTAATTAGAAACGCAGATTAATATCAGCTCTGTTATTTCTAACATATATTCTATTCAACACCTAACTCTAGATGTAAGATACAGGTTTGTTTTTTTTTTTTTTAGACAAAGCCCAATGTCACAGGAAAAAAAAGCAGAAGGGTGGACTGCTGCTGCATAACTCTGAAGGTCTTTGGGGTTTGACCTTCAGCTGCAGCCAGTATTTACTATTTCTTTACAAGATCATGTTTTAAATAATGTCGAACGCACCTATGGCTGTTTTTTTATTTTAGCCTGTATTAGTAGAGTGGCTGAGTGGAGACTGAGGAGAAAAAAGGTTAAGAAAAATTGTGGCCAAGCTGAAATTTATAAAGCAAGCTCTTAGCCCAGAGTGTTTTTTCAAGTTATTTTCAAATGGTAATTTGCTTTATCCAAACCAAACTCATACAGTGTAAGTAAGTGATTATTTGCATGACTGACAATCAGTTCAGTGCCTGCAGTCTTTTGAAAATGCATAATTTTGCTGAGATGTTGGGAAAATATTTAAAAATTCTGAAGGCAAAATAACCAGAGTGATTTTTTTTTTTCCCTTTGACCTCTTTTATATTGCGTGTGAACGTTTCAGGGTGTGTTTGTGTCTTAAACATAATCTTCGTTTGGACTTAGAGATCTAACAAATCATCCTCATGCATGCCATGATCATTTTTTTGAGATTAGTTTAGATTAATATTGCAATTGGGGGGCAAAATAAAATATATCTGGCCCTTGATCAAAAACCAGCGTAATAATGGAGCGTGTCATATGTGTTCATCCTATAATGTGTGTACCTTTTAATGTAATTACTGTAGGTGATGGGGACACAAACCAGCACAAGCAGCATGTTTAATGATCACCAAAGAGTAAGGCATAAGGATGAAGCATACCCTAAAAAAATAACTTGTGCATACTCTTAGAGGTACCATTATACATATGTGGAATGTGTATTTAAATATTTCTGAGGGGTGTCTGATCACTGCTTGTCTACTTTTGAGAGGAACTTATTGCTGCTTTTGAAAAAATTATTATTCTTTTTAATAAGTGTTTGTCATACGGGCACGTATTGGTGTTGCCAGAGCGAATGACCAGACTGTGCTCCTTATCTGGCAATGAGAAGAGATGAAAGGATTTGAGGATTTAGCAGAATAAGAAATTTACTGACCTAATCCTCCTGTTTTCTGGTTCTGATGACGAGTGGCTTCCATTTTGCATCCCGTGCTGCCACACCTACTCTGTAGGTACTCACCCTCTGTCATTTCTGACTTGGAATTCTCCTCCTCGTACCTTCTCATGAAGTATATGCATATTGTTCTGCTTGGAAACAACATAACCCTCCAAGTCAAGGCTGGGACTTCCTAGTGCATAGATATTGCCGGGGTGTAGACCAGTAGCTGATCTTCTGTGCCATATGTGCTGCGTATCACACTGGCATTTTATAACACTCTGAATTAAATACTCTGCAATTTGTACATTGTCATTGGTTAAATTTAAATTTATTTTCTATTTTAATGTCAATAAAATCCTAGGGTTTTTTTTCCTATGAAAATCAATAGTCTATTTTGATATAACCTGTTTGCACTTTTGCACTCAAAACTATGGCCCAGGAAGAAAATCCCCCTTCTGTTGATGTTGTCTTTGGTGCTTGCATCTCCATATGCCACCAGACTGCTGGAACACCTTGGCAAGATCTTGTTGATACTGTGTACGAGTTCTCTTGGTCCATCTGCATCCATCCAGACTGTGGCACTTGGCAAAGCGGGGCCAGATTAGGGACTCCTTGGAATTCACGTCAATGAAAATTGTAATAGGATTTCGGTTATTGTTACTATTCATCTGATGTGGGGTATCTTTATTATCATCACAATGTGGTAGGAAAGGAAGATATTTTAGGAATGTTACTTCATTCTGGCTTATAAAGAACTCAAAATGCACATTGGGCTAAGGTGGAATGATACAAAAGAAACATGAGAGGATAAGGATTACAGCAGAAAATAAAAATAGCTTAAGTGGAACTTGTTAGTGAGTATCTTCTACTATCCGCGTTACACATTTTGGGGTAGAATTAAAGATTTTAGACTGTTGATGCTTCATTTGCTTTTATGTCATAGTTCAGTTAACAGGACACTTCCAACCATATGATTTTATAATTTTTTTATTAGTTACAAGAGAGGCACAATTGGCCAATTTAGAGAGTAGTTCAGGGCCAATCAAGGGAGTTCCTGACTGAAGCAGATGTTTTTAAAAGACACTGACAGTATCTCTTGTCCAGAAATATGACTGTCACATGTGGGGGAGATAAAAAAAAATGACATCACTTGGACCAGGCTGAACTTCAGACTTCTGTTTAGATAACCAAGAGACTCCCTGTTCCTCTGTAATCTAACGCTGTACAATAGGTTTGCAGTACTGGAAAAGTACAGATGTCAACAGGCAAGGAGAGACTCAAACCCACCAGAGCCCAGAGCTATGAGTGGGCACTGGGGACATGCCTACGTTGCACAGAGAGATGCTCAGCGGCAATGCCCAAGTGAGCTCCAGTGAAGTGTCTTGCATATGGGAAGCAGGCTACCTTCAAAGAGCACTTTTTGGCTAATTAGCCTTCCAGTGAAATTGCATAAATTAGCTAAGGTGGAGGACTATGCTAATGAGAGTGATTGTGGCACTGAGGCTAGCTACCACCTTTGGTGGTGGCTCGGGCAACTCCATGGTGCGCCGAGCTCTCTCTGGCAGCCCTAGCCTCCCTGCCATTATGCTTTATGGATAGTTAGCATAATTAGAAAATGCCAATAGACTGCTCCTACCTTGGGGCTCGCTGCTGGAGAACTGGGTGATGGAAATAACTCCCCTGAATGTCTTTTCTCCTCACCTGCCGCAAGCAGGTTTTGAGGGTTGGTGTTGGCACGCGAAGAGTTAGGCAACGAGCGCGAGGGATGTTCTCAAGATCTGGGACACAGCATCTATTGTGCAGTACTGGCTTAAAAGGGGCATGAAATGTAGTCATTTATTTCTGGAGCCTTTGGCAGTGGGTCAGTTCCCTTCTGCATCTCTGAGATAAGTGCTAACAGCAGGTAACCGCACCTCCAGCAAGGGGCTGGGTGGTTGAATGAAGGGTGCCTCAAGCATCCATGGTGAGTGGTGCTTTCTTATATGGTGCTTCCTCCACACGTGCATGGTGACGATGGGGGATGATGCAGGAGTTTCCATTCTCGCTCTAGATCACAGAGGAGTAGCTGTTGCCCCAGCCTGGTCTTCCAGGCAGAACGTGTCAGTTTTATTCCCAAAATATTTATCCTCAGAACTCTCCAGCAGTGGCCTGAGAGTGCCCTGCTAGAGGAGGGCCTGGCTGAGCGGTCTGCTGGGATGTATTCATTTTGCAAAACTTTCTAAAAAGTAATTTCTTTTTATCTATTCAGGGACAGAAATAGCTTTACTGACTGCCTTTTATCTCTGGTATAGGTATTCCACTAACCGCTATCATCATAACCATTTAGTCTCACAATAGCTCACAAGGATACTTAAGCAGAATTCTCTGCGCAACCCAGTTTTTTATTATGTTGGGTACTGCTCGTGTTGCATACAACACATTCCCATAAAACTTGCATTTTGTATTTACAGAGAAATTTCTCTGGAGAGTTAAGGTCTTGTAAAACATTCTTGTTCTACAGCATGAACGAATTATTATACTCTGGGGCATTAAAAGTGAAGTGTACTGAAGAAAAGAATTTTTTCATTAAAATGCAGTTTATATTGATAAAACAGATTACTAGCATTTGATGAAATGTGAAACTTGGATCTACCCGTATCGCTAAATCGCCAGTAGGTTTATTTTGGCAAGAAGAGTAGTATGTAATGTATATCAGGACCAATCATTATACAGTACCTGTTAGTTTTGTATTAGATTAAATTGTCTTTCACTAAAGTACTTGAAAAAAAACGTACTATATCTGTATCTTGAAGTAGCAGAATGTGGTAACCAAGAATATTAGAAAATAAAAGCTGTCGTGTTATCAGTTTTGGCACAGTCATTTATCAATCAGTATTTTAAACATTGACAAGTGGTAATTTAATAGGGAATGACCCTGTTGGCAGGAAGTTCTAATGACAGATGATGCAAACTCATTTATCACTATGGGGCTGTGCTGGCTTCTTACCTTTCTCAGTATCACAGCTCATATTTTCCAAGTCTGGGATGTGAGAAGCCAGAAAGGGCAAAACCTGTGGCACTGAGCCTACAACCACTCCCATCTAATCTGATTAACCCCTTAGCTGCAAATTTCTCTGCAGTGTAGCTGGTAAGATCTAAAAGTTCTCGTACTGATTTAAATACCAGTTGATTTTTAAGGAGGATTGGCTGTAATACTTGTTAGCACTTCCCATAGTCAATTTTTTTTAGAAATGTTCAAGTTGTGTCACTTTGAATACAAAGTTAGGACACGCTGGTACTTGGCTTTCAAAAACAAACCCCATTCTAGTAATTAATAGCATGTTTCATTAGCAGGCATTAAAAATATTACATGCAGTGCCCTATACAATGGGCAGCTATTATTATTGTTATCATTACTACTCGAGAAGGAAATTGATGCATTCAGAGGTTTAATTGATTCGTGCATATTCATGTGGGAAGTCAGTGGTAGAGTCACGACTGGCCTGGATTATTATGCACTTCCATGCATAATAATTTCTCTGTAACTTGTAAAGAGAATAGACTACCTTGCTGTCATAAGTGTGGGCATTTGAAGTTGAGGGATGTCGTGGGAGAGGAGATGAAAATGACACCTTCATCAGCTACTGGTATGGATAGCCCTTGTAATTCTTCTGGGATGAGTCTATCTGTAATTCAGCCGTACTTGGAAAAAAAAAAATAGTAATTTTAAATTTGCACGATAGCAAAAGTTTTCATTGATTCCAAATGTTTTGATGTTACCTTTTTTAAAGCATAATAAACGCAAGCCCTGCTTTGGGCTTCCTCCACATTCCTACCTCAGTTCTCTGTCTATGTTCTTTCTCTTTTCCTTTCACAACAGAGTTTTCCTGAGACCTTCTGATTCTCTATGACTACCTGAAAGGAGGATGTAGTGAGGTGGGAGACAGTCTCTTCTCCCAGGTAACAAGCAATAGAGCGAGTGGAAATGGCCTCAAGTTGCATCAGGGAAGGTTAAGGTTGGACCTGAGGAATAATTTAATCCCTGAAAGGGTTGTCAAGATATGGCTCAGGCTGCCCAGGGCGGTGGTGGAGTCCCCATCCCTGGAGGGGTTTAACAGATGTGTCGATGTGGTGCTGAGGGACAGGAGTTAGTGGTGACCTGGCAGTGCTGGGGGAATGGTTGGTCTTGATGATCGTGAAGGTCTTTTCCAACCTAAATGATGATGTTGTGGTCACCCCTGTACGGGATGATTCAGACATTAAATACTTTCAGAGTTTGCATTGAATTGATGTAATAAGAGTCAGTGAAGTTTAAATTTAATTGGTTAAAATTGTCTTGGCAGACTTAAAGCTGTTTTTTCTTGTTTCTTCTGTTGAAAGTGGAAGAAGGCTATTGATTAATAGTAGGATTGTACCAGGTGCTAAATACCCTCATTTTCACTGCAGTCCTTGGGAGCTGAGGGCACCTGGCATGAGTACAGCATTAAGGTGGGAGGGGAGGAGGTGTCACACAGAACTAACGCTGGGTACTGAGTGGTCTGGCTGTGTCCAGATCAGTTCCAGTCCATCTGAAGGTACACACTTAAATCCTTCACGTGTGAACGATGGTTTTTGTAGACAAGGCTGTCCCTGCTGAATTTTGCATTTCAAAATGCTGCCCTTCAACGTTTGAACAATTCCGTATTTTTTATTATGAAATTCATGAATATTGCATAGACGTGGAGGTGGATTTTTTTTCTTTTCTGTAGAGTGATTTTGTGCTTACAGCATTGTAACAGAGAGGGAAGCAGTTGTGTTGGGCATGTTATTTCTTAGTTGCTAGATGAGGCATTGACAGAATCTTATTGCTTAAATATTCCGGGCATTTGTGGTTGTAATATAATGGAAAAGAAAGTAGGTGATGTGCTAAAAATGGCAGGAAAGACAAGGAATGGGGAGGGACATCAGAATTTTCAGAGATTCTTCACTGAGAATAGAAAATGTTTTCAGAAAGTATTTTGAGGAGGATGAAGAAATCTCTCTTTCCGGTTGGGGGAAGAAAAACCAAAACAACCAAACCCCCCCCAAAGCAGGGCCTTTAAAAAGCGCGGTGGAATAGATGGCCTCGCAAATTTAAATGCGAAACTAAAGTTGAAGTGGGTTGGATTTGCTTCGAGCACTGTTGTGTGCTCTGTTGCAGACAACCAAGTCAAGTTAAAGTCAGAGGTACCGTTAGATGGAACTGTCAGTAGAGAAGACAGTAAGATGTTCTATAGGAATTTCAGAGACTAAAGGATAAGAGCAAAATTACACGACGGAATACATAAAATCGTGGTTTTAAGTTTCAAGAGGGAACTTGAAACGTAGCTCTCCAGTCCTATGGAGATGACCTTTATGTAATGTGTGAAAACAACTTAATACAGATGTTTTATTTATACGCAACCAAATGGGAAGATGTTAAATGATTTTTAATTTTGCCAAATCACAAATAATGTCTTTGTTGTGCAAGGAGTGTTTTAATCTGTTTAGGTTTTTTTTTTTTTTTTCTTTTGCATTTGCAAATATTTAATATTTTATATTTTGGACATTCCCCCTGCTCAGTTGTGACTCCCAGATGAAATAATCCTCCTCTTCTTCCCTTTGAATAATTCAGATGGCATACATTTAAAAATACGAAAATCCTAACGTAAACGTACCAGAAGTGCTTTTAAGGTGGGAGGCTGTTCAGCTTTACTATTGAAAAGACGCGTGTGAACATAGTAATGAGGGTTGATCAGAGTTTTGGGCTTACGAGCACCAAGTAGTAGGGATGCTTGTTGAAGAGCTGTGGGAGATCCAAGTCCAGTAACGCTTTCCCAGCTTCTTTTCCTCAAGTGTGTATGAGAAATGGGGTAGTTTGTGCGTAGAGAAATCTGTATTCGCAGCAAAAGGGGTTTGGATACTGTATAACAAGAGATGACTCTGTTCAGCCTCTTTTTCAAGCAATGCTATAGGTACTAACAACAGCCAGGAAGAATGGATTAGATACTAAGTTGAATCAGCCAACCTGTGATTAATTTTAGAGTGGATTCCTCATAAAACTGTGCCCGTTTCCTATAAGATGATTCCTAAGCGTGGTGCTTGGGTCAGGCTTGAGGAAAACGATAGACTTTGACCACCTTTTGCCTGCCTTATGTATTTCCTGCCCCCCTTATAATCTTGGGACTCCTCAGCAGAGCACACTGTCTCTATTTTCCTGGGACTAATAATATGTAATGTCTCAGCATCATGCCAGAGCCCTCGTCTTTCCACTTGTCCTCCCTTGTCAGCTCTTTTCACTTTACTACTGTCTAGAAACCATAGGTGTCTTAGTGCTGGTTCTGCACCAGTTGAAGAGACTCTGAATTAATTTCTCCGGAGTGGATTTGATTTTAGGTATATTCCCTCTGCCAGAACACTCATCATGGATGCTCTGCAATGGGGTTATGTGTCTTCTTTTCTGTGATATCACTTCTCAAAATAACAAAATAACCCCTAAACTAACCACAGCCATGTTTTCCTTTAAACCTTCTCAGCACTTTTTTGTCTCTAGCTGATGGCTTTCATAGATGTTAAACAAGAACCAAGCAGATCTTCCTTCCCTTGGTCACTTTTGAGTGCTAAATAGTGGACCAGGCTACATGGCTATGCAGGTGAATACAGAATGTAAAGAACACACAAACATTTAGTCAACCTGCTGCTGGAGATGCACCAAGCAGCTCCATAGCTGCACCAGACCAAATGGAAAAGAGCTTATGTGTTTCTCATATAAAGTCAGAAAAGATATATTTTAAATATACAGATTGGTGTGTCTGAAGCCCTGAAAAATTATATGTTGTTCTGGACTGCCACCGTCAAGAAAGATGAGTTTTAACTGTGAAACAGGTATAGAGCGTTGCTGCGAGGATGATTAGGAGAATCTGTATTATGAGAGCAGATTAAAAGAGTATGGTTCACTTGTCCTAGCAAAATAAAGGTTGAGAAGGGGATATATGTTAATCTTTATAAATACGGTCAGAGGATAAATGCCATGAAAGAGGAGGAATTATTTAAGTTTCAGGATAATCCTTACAACATCCACTAGGTATAGATTGGTCATTTTTAAATGACTCAAATGGGAAATGAAAAGAAGGGTGTGTAGGGAGGTTTTGTTTGTTTTGGGTTTTGTTTGTTCGGTTTTGTGTTTGGGGAGTTATTTTTGGGTTGTTTTTTTCTGAGAGGCATTTATTTTTGAAATGACTGTTGAAACCTATTGAAACGAAGGACAAATTTGCTGAATTCATAGAAGAGTTGGTTAAACAATACAGGAGTAGTGCCAGGTGGTTGCAGATGTTTGCTGTGATGGTGCCCCCAAAAAGAAGGTGAAAAGAGAATGGACTATGAGACGGTTACATACTGACATCAGTCTTGTAACCTGAACTGGTTCGTGAAGGTAATCATGTATTTCCAGTGACTATAGAAGACATAATGAAAGACCAGTCTGTTCTGTGCGCTGTGTCCAGTGTTTACGTTGTATTTTACTACTGATAGATGAGCAGTGTCCTGCAGTGTCCTTGCTCACGTGTTCAACCTCTCACCGTGTTTGGGATCAGGAGGAATTTTGACTAGCCAAACTGATAACGACTGTGGTGGGAGGGGGAAAAAAATGAGAGGAGTGTTTTTTACCTCTATCTATATACCGGGGTCATCTGGACGTTTTAGTGCTTATGAAGAAAGCTGTGTCATGGCCAGTGTGTTTGGTCCCTCCTCTCCTCTCCCTTTGACACAGTGGAGTTCTTGGGACATCAGTCTTGGACTTTATTGTTTTGTGGTAGCCTGAGCATCCCTCAGGAGACAACACAACCTGAAGCGGTACCAGGCGTTGACAACCGCAGTGCTCGGGGAAGGTATTAGGTGATACGTGCTTCAGCAAGAACCATCTTCGTGCAAAACATTTGAGTATCTTGACTCTGTAAACATCCTTCTCAATTTGCCTCAGTTTACTTTTGCTCACTGAAGCATTTGGATAAAATTCTTCTGTTGAGCTCGTTGGAGTCAGAATGAGTTTATTTTAACAGTCTTATTTTGGTGAGTCTGTATGGTTCTCTCATTCATCCTTGTATAGAGTAGTTTAATACTAAAATTGCCTCGATCTGCACTCGAAGCAAATGAGTGACAGAAAGAAGAGCTTTTTATGCCGTAATTCCTTTCAGTGACTGAAATTTTATCTGTCCTTCCTCAGAGTTCATTGCAGATCTTTTGGTTTCAGAGTTCACTTATCTGCCATCTGATTTTTAAATGACCCATCTTGAATTCCGTGACTATACATGGAAGAGAGAGGATTTGCCCCTTTTCGAGTGCCTAAACTGTGTTCCTTTGATTGCCGATAAAAGGTGGGATTATGTGTCAGGATTTCTGGTAACCTAGTCAGAAAAACCGCTAAAAAACAATAAAAATATAAAAAAAAAATTTAAAAAAAGGCAATAGCAGGTTAAAAAATTATCTTTTTTTTCCTTAGTGAAACCTTGTTTGGCATTCATGCAGTTGCCCAATATTTACGGCATTCAAACTCTCTGTCTTTGGTTCCAAAAGCAGCTGAGCTCTTTTCAGAGGTTCTTGGTGCTGAACTTACCGACACATCTTTATGTTGGTGACTTACTATTCTGCAAGCATCCCTTCATTCGGGCTGGCAATAAGTCCCGTTCAGTCATGGCGCTGCGGAGGAACGTTGAGAGCTGCGGTGTGCCTTGGAGTCTGTTTGTTTGCAGCAGACGATTTGCCGAAGCTTTGATGCGCCGTCACTTTCTGACATTTGTGTATTTCAGCAGTGAACAATGTAAACTCATTTTCCGAGCACTTTGATTACTTGCACATAGCGGTGCCCGTGGCATGTGACAGAGAAGAGCACTCTATCCACTAATCAGATAGATATGCTTCAAGCGTATTTACACAAAATAATGAAAACAGCTGTTAGATACCTTTAAACTTGAGTGTGTTTTGTTATTAATCTACTAGCCCGTACACATGACACTATAATTCTTCGCTCACTCAAGTTGCCTTTAATGACACAGTAATAAAACGGAGAGGGATGAAAGTAATGGAATTGTAGAATGTAATGCCTCAATTGTTCTACAGTGTCTTCCTTTTTGCCAAAATAAACCACAATTAGGTCCATATGGTGTTTTGAAGTTTTCAAGCAATGACCCTAATAAAAAGTAATGAATTTCTGACAAAAGAAAGCATGGTGCTCTTTTAAGCAGATATCTTCGCTATTGATCTAGTTATGATTGCAGACTGATATGCTAATAGAAGAAGAAAGGTTCAATGTGCCTGGTACAAGCACTTTCATTTGTGGTTTATTTTATTCTTATGAAATTCAGATTGCAAAGGTAGAAACATGTTGTAATCCATCAGTTATGACTCCCTTTTAAAAGACCTGCTATAAAGAAAACGAATGGATTTTTCTTGAGAAAAATGGGGTTTGGAAAGCGTTCGTTAACGTGGAATTTCAAAAGCAAATGTTAACTAGGAGCATGCCTTGCATGATGAAGATGCTTTCCTTGGATACATGAAATGAAGATGCTTTCCTTGGATACATGAAATGAAGATGCTTTCCTTGGATACATGAAATGAAGATGCTTTCCTTGGATACATGAGATGAAGATGCTTTCCTTGGAGACATGAGATGAAGATGCTTTCCTTGGAGACATGAAATGTGACTTGAGCACCTTATTGTCTTCAGAGGTCCAAGCTCTGTCATTTCCTTTTCTCTCTTTTAACCTTTTCATGGGGGAATTGGAGTGATACTCCTCTCCATCTAGAAAATCAAACTGTCCATGGAGCAGTTGTTAGGTAAGTACAGATGCTCAAACGGAATGACTAGGGAGGATGTGCAGCTCATCCTCTTATATGGCACGTAGCTACAGGCAGCCATTCAAAAAGCAAGGTGCGTCAGTCGTATTCCAGTGCAGGAATAATGATGCCTGAAGTATGGGTAACCTCGTCTTAATAAAGAGAAGGCAGGTTCTGGCAATGAATACCAGGGGAAGGAGAAAATGAATGGCTGTTTTGATGAACTTTCACTGCTAGTGGTTGTTGAATGAATGTTCATTCCACATACACGCAGTCCTAAATGACGGGATGGAAAAGCATCTGCTGGATAGTGTATCTTATTGGCATTATTTTACTCCAAGTAGTGTATTTAACATTGAGCAAGGCCTGTAGTCTTGCAATATTAAACTATTCAGAGCATCCTTTCAAGAAAAGCTACCTTGTGTACCTTCGATCGCCACTAGAAACTGTCTCTTGAGTGGCTCCTTCACTGGTAAATTAGGGATGCATTATTTAATGGTCTTTCTCTCTTGCGTGTTCTCTAGCTTTTGAGCTGCCTTTCAGACTTCCCACTCGTGTTTCTACTGCAGCACCTAATTTTCAGCACTAAAATAACCTAATTTTGGCCTCCGTAAGCTATTTTTCGTTTATGTTTGCTACCTTCTACATTGGCGATTTCTCCATGTCCTTCTGAATCACATGCTTGTGTGTGGTCACTGTATTCCTCTTAATAGAAAAGTGTCTTGTTCATGGGTAGAACTTTATCCTCAGCAATGTTTCTTACTTTTATAAGCAAGGTAAATGAACTGCGGTTTATTCCACCACTTTTCTTCTTTCTGAAAACAGATGCTCTTTTCTAACTTCTCACCTACTTCTGCTGGATGCCCCAATGAGATGTGAATGATTAATTTGTTTTATTGCAGTCACATTTAATAGCAGTTGACTGGTGCTTAGGAACTGGGGCTTGCCTTGCTGGAGGAGGGCATGGACTGCAGGAGGGAATAATCTCACTTCAGATTTGGATTATTTCTGTTACTTGGAATTCTAATAAGAGGAAAACACAAGTGAAAATCCCCACCTTACTTCCTGTAATGAAAATATGTTTGAAATTATTTTTCTTTCCTCAATTTAAAGGTGTAAGAAAGACATGGACCTGCTCAGGCGGGTCCAGAGGAGGTCACGGAGATGTTCAAGGGGCTGGAGCACCTCTCCTATGAGGACAAGCTTGAGAGAGTTGGGGTTGTTCAGCCTGGAGAAGAGACGGCTCTGAGGAGACCTTGTTGTGGCCTTCCAGTACTTAAACGGGGCTACAGGAAAGCTGAGGAGGAGCGGTTTATCAGGGTGTGTAGGGATAGGATGAGGGGTAACAGTTTCAAACTGAAAGAGGGTAGATTTAGATTAGATATTAGGATGAAATTCTTTACTGTGAGGGTGGTGAGGCACTGGCCCAGGTTGCCCAGAGAAGCTGTGGATGTCCCCTCCCTGGCAGTGTTCAAGGCCAGGTCGGATGGGGCTTTGAGCAACCTGGTCTAGTGGGAAGTGTCCCTGCCCATGGCAAGGGCTTGGAACTACGTGATGTTTAATGTCCTTTCCAACCCAAACCATTCCATGATAATTTTCAGTGTTAAAAATCTTTAAGAAATACTCTTATACTGTGAAATAGTGTCAAATTTTAGGCTGGTTTTAAATTATATTAAAAAATTATATCAGGCGTAGTAGCCTAGGAGGTGGATGTGTTTAAAATATGCTGGTTTTCTATAGCCAGTTGTAGATGAGACGTGTTGGACTTTTCACCCTAGCTGAGCAGGTTCTCCCAAGAAGCTGGGTAGAAGCAACAGTGTTTGGTGTGGCTCCTCATGCACCACTTGTGCTTTGGTGCTTGGGTTAAACTTCCCTTCTATATCATAAATAATAACGAATGTGTTGAAATATTTTTAATACTGAAAAAGGGCCTTAAAGCTCAGAAGAAGCGTGGGAACCTTCAAAGGCTTAGCTAAGTCCTTTAGCCTCTGGATTTATTCATATATATATATATATATATATTTTTAGAGATGTACCATGACTTTAGTTTCTTCTTTTTTTTAAAATACATTAAAGTTCCTTGAAGAACAATGTCCGTTACCATGTTGTGATCAGAGGTGGTGATATTTAGCAGTAGATCGAGAGGACAAGTTTAAGAAACCATTTATTGTACGGTGTTTTGGAAGCACAAGCTAGTTGTAGAGGTTACGTTCAAAATAGCAGGAACTAGCACGGCAGCACTTCAGTAAATTGGGATATAAACAAACATCTGTTGCAGGAATGTAGAAATGACATCATAAAGAATGTATGCAAAAACTTAATTGAAAAAGAATGATGCAGAATTGCAGCATGACTTTAAGTCTAAATTGATTTTTGCCTTCAGAGTGAAAGTGGGATTTTTGTGCAACATTCCAATACTATAAAGTATTTAAAATGTAATGTCCTATTAATGTCCCTAAAATGCGGACTCTGGGTCACCCAATAAGAATAGTAGTTACAGTAATACAGTGTATGTAATATGCAATTATCTTGACAATAGTTTTTATTTTTTCAACAATTTTGTCATAAAAGAGCAGTAAGATACAATGAATTTGATTCATTTTGTGTGTGTGAATCATTTAATAGGCCATTACATCTACTATATTAGACTCCATTCTCCTTTCAGAGCTTTTCATTATAAGGCTGTCTTTAATGGAAAGAAGTTTAACCTTCCCTCCCAGATAGATTGAACCCCATAACAGTGTAAACATTCTCATTATAAAATAAAATCCCCTTCCCCAAGGGCAGCACTATAATTATGTTGCAGAGTGTTGTACAAATGTTTCTCTTAAAAAATGTCGTCTCATTCTTGTCCTCAAGTTTTCATCATTTTCATTTATGAAGAGAATCAATAAGACTTTTAAGTTGTAATTTAATAAAATAAATATGATCTGATTATTTTTTAATTTTTTGAAGTTATTTTAATCAAGTTTGAGAAGAAGTCATCAGTAAAATTGCTGTTGATTTATAAATAGGATAATTAGAGGCTTTCCTCCTAAGTACTGTTCACTGGCATTGTGGCTGGTTTTATTGCCTAGTCAAACCTCTTCATTCAATTTTAAAATTGCCTTTTGAATGAACTGCTCTATGAGCTTGCCAAATAGTGTCACCGTTAATACCTTCCCTCCTCTATTTCGTTGTCCAGTCTGTAAAGGCGCAATAAATTGTTTGATAAGGAGGTCAGTGAGGTTGTACTAGTTTTTAAGTGAATTACGGCCAAACGTTTCAGATTATGTCACACTCTTACTGGAGCGCCAGGCTTAAAAGGTGGTGATACGGTACGTGGTAGATCGTTTGGTGCTGTTGATCCAGGACCAGACACAAATCAAGAAGGACAGATTCTCCACAATAGAGAACAGATGAGATGAGTGCACCTGATTAATCAAATTTACAATTCCGTGGCACATCTCATTCTGATGAAGAAAGCTCTTAGTAGCACGTAGACATCATCTGCTTCACAAGGGCGGGGTAGGATGAAGATGTTTGGAGGCAGGAGAGTATTTCACTGCTTTGAATATTTAAAAGCTGCCATAGTATTCCTAGAAGGTCCTAAAGCTTCCCCTAGCAGCGTGCTGGGTGACCATAGCTCATATCTCATGAGATATTTGGTGGGAATTGGGTTTTTCTGTAGGTATAAGTGATTTGGGAGAAGCGTGCCAGAGTGGCATCACACTTCCAGCCGTTTCCCATGCTGACGCATCACCTTGACGCAACCCTCCTCTGCTTCGAGAGCTCCTCCACGGACGAGGCTGTGGCTCCCATCCAGGCACGTCTTCCTCCTGCGCGCGGTTTTGAAATAGAAAGGTAAAAGGCGAAAGTAAGAAACTTAGTGCTTGTTGAGTCTAAAAGAAAGTCTGTTTGTGTGTGTCTCTCCCTTTGTAACAGAAGGAATGTTTCTTATGTTTCTGTCTTCAGACAGTTGGCACACATTTCATCTCAGCAGCTGCTTTCTCTTAAAGTGCAGTAGAGTGTAGGACTGTAGTGACACTAGCATTAATACTTCACATTCTGCTATCATATGCTGTCACTGTGAAATATGGATCTAGGTTACATGTGTTTGCAGACTTTGTACTGCTGAATTATGAAAGCTGACTCCGTTGGAGGATTGTGTTGTATTCAGAGACTGTGAACTGAACAATAAATGAATGCAGGCAGAGACTCGCACTCGCGAGCAGCATCCTCCTTTTTGGCCTAATTGAGACAATAGCTTTAAAATGTGGAATTGCCAAATAAAACCTCAGTGTTGACTTAGGTAAATATATTCAGCAGGCAATTAAATATGGCTCTTGTGGGCACCTTTTAGTTGTTTTCCTCAGCGTTGTTTAAATAATATTTTTAAATCCCATTTTTCTGAATGGTGCGAATTACTGTGGGTGAATAAAATTTATCGCAAAAAGTACTACTGCTGTCTGGCAAAATAAATTATTGGGATCAATTAGTTCTTTTGCTATCAAGAATTAGTGTGTACCCGTAAATATAGCTCTGCATTTTTTTTTATGCATCTGGATGGCTATCAGAGGAGGGAAGAGCTGAGCTTTCATTATTTCTAGAGGTGTAAAGTTAATATAGATGTAAATATCAGCGAAGGTGTCAGGAATCGTGGGGTTTGCGCTGTAACGCGTGGTACCCATGCATCGCTTAGGGGATCCGGTCCTGGCCCTGCTGAAGTCACCTGGGGCTCTGTCAGCTTGTCACTCAGGAGCTGTGACAGTGGGAAACTCACGGGTAACCAAAGCTGCTGAAAAGGAATATTTGGAATTATTTTGAAATGGGTGAATGAGATGCTGGGGTGTCTGCGAGCGGTCTTAACGCAGGCTGGGGTACATAATTTTGTTGTGCTGAAAATGTTAAAGTATCTTGGTTAAAGTCAGATTTGCTTGATCCCTGAAGTTCTGACAGTAAATTATTTCTTAAAAAAGCAAATTTTTGGTATCTATAATTCCAGTGATAGCATCTTTGCGATGACTGTACACCAACAATTAAAGTTGATTTTGTGTGCACCCACTGAGGATCAGGAAGCAAGCCTAGGTGCAGACAGCTGGCATCCAAGGTAGCATCCCTCCATTCATTTTCATCTTCACCTTTGAATATCAACTTCTGTAAAGGCACAGAGTGAATAGTCTTGGGGGTGTTCAGCCTGGAGAAGAGAAGGCTCTGGGGAGACCTTACTGTGGCCTTTCAGTACTTAAAGGGGCCTGTAAGAAAGATGGGGACAGTCTTTTCAGCAGGGGTTTTTGCAACAGGACAAGGGGTGATGGGCTTAAACTAAGAGAGGGAGATTCAGGCTAGGCTGAGGGTGGTGAAACACTGGCACAGGATGCCAAGATTGGTGGCAGAAGCCCCATCCTTGGAACCATTCCAGGTCAGGTTGGACCTTGAGACTCTGAGCAACCTGCTCTAGTTGCAGATGTCCCTGCTCCCTGCAGGGGCTTGGACTGGATGAACTTTGAAGGAACCTTCCAACCCAAATCATTCTGTGATTCTACGAATAAGCAAAAGATACACATTTTGGTCACGTTAAGTTATATTGCTGGTAAATGGGCTTTAAACCACACCCCTTAAGGATCTTCTAGCTGGCAGAAGACCATGAGTACCCTTACCGTGAACGGTCTAACGCTCAGAGTAATGTTTGTATTGCTGTGGACGCTTCAATCTTACTGAACATGTCTGTACATTTCGGTACCTATCATGCCGTGGGGTTTGTATCATATACATACGGAATTTATGTGAAGTGCTTGCTGTCATGGCTCTTCCGGTGTTAATTTTGATGTTTCTTTTGTATCTGATACTTAAGTGGGAAGGTGGGGTTGTATCCTCTCTAAGCAGTGCTGTTCCTGTGCACCGCAGCTTCCCACAACAACCTTTCTATTGTCATCTCGTTCCCTGACTACTTTTAAATTGCATCCAGGTTCATGTGAAGTTTAAATATGCTCGTCAAGAATTGTCCTAGACTAGAAACCACGCACTTCTAGTTCTGTACTCAACAGTCCATTGTTCAGTTGATTTTAAAGAGGTGAGATACATAAACAATTTTAACAGCAGAATTTAACCTGTTAAAGAATGATGCTGGAGGCAAGAGCTATGCGCTCTCTTAGGGTCCTGGCTACGTGCATCATAAATCACTGTGGTGCCATTCAGGTGCTCACTCACTGTCTGTGCAGGAAGAGCTGTATCATCAGTCTTCTCTTCTTTGCCTGTTGTCTCATAGCCATCGAGTTTTTTATTGAGGCACAATATGCAGAAACTTTGCTGTAGTGAGGTTTATTTTTTTAATATAGAAAAAAATAACTTATCTCAAATTTTTGATCATCTACATCTGCTTTTCTGTCAAAGAGAAGATAATTTTCTTGATCTTGACCAATCTGTGGCCTTTTCTGGACCAAAGGAATGAGAGTAATATGTTAATGTTGTCATAAACAAGATCATTTTGTAGTTCATTGCTTTTATTCATCTTATTTGTCAAAATATTTCCATGGCATATGACAGTAGAAACAGGTTGAAAAATGTCATTTTTCTAAAGTTTTTGGAGTCTCTTTGAATGTATAGAATAGTGCCTGAATCTACTATTAAGTCTATGGATAATTCATCTTGGGTGGAGTGTTGCACTGGTTAGGAGGTTGAGGTCATGTACTCCATCTCTAATTGATGTGGTCTAAGAGTTAAATTGTGTGGTCTCTAAAATACTAATCGTAGTAGCGTCTACCAACAAAACAAAGCAGTCACTTTTCTGTGGGGGCCATTTACAACAAAGCAAGTATAACTTGTCACCATGCAAGAAAAAGACCTTTATGCCTAAGTTGCATTATGTATGAGAGCTTTTCAGTGGGAGGAAGTTCTTTTTGGTTTAATACAATTATGCTATGTAATTCTGTGGATTTTATAGTATTTATTGGCAAAACCGTAAAAGCACTGTGACAACCTACAACATTTCTCTGGCACCTACCTACTGGTTAGCTGTTCCTGTGCCAGAGTTTGTGTTGTAACCTGTGTCTCTAGTCACCAGCCTTACAACAGAGCAGCACTGAGGATGCAGAGATGCCACGAGTCAAAGTTCTTCTGACGGAGAATGGAGAGCAGCAGCAATAGCAATGGGGAACATGAGGGGAGGAATGAGGAATTGAGTGAGTCTGAAGTCTGTGGAACTGTGGATGGTGATGCGAACGGGTCCTCCGAGCTACCTGTGTGCTGGTATCATTCACTGTAACGTATGCTACAAATACACCGTTAGACAGGAATATAGAGTTGGGATGTAGAGCTTGCCTTGTGTTGGAAACCAAGGGGGCTATTTGAACACGACCGTTACAAGACATGGCTGTGGATTGTTCTACCTTTGAGATATTCTGGCAATTTAAAGTGTATGCAGCTGCTGTCTGCTTTCTGTTCCTGGCCTCTTGCAGGGTGATGGACCTCCCGTGTGTGACTGGGAGGCACTGGTCTACAGCAAGCCTCGTAAACGTAAAGTTCCTCAGTACCTTTAATCATCAGTAAGATCCTCAGAGCTAATCTAGCATGCAGTTTTTCAGAGGTTACTGTGTAATGCCCCACAGACATGGTGAACAAAGTTCTCAAGCCCCAAAGGACTGAACTATGAAACCAGGTTTCCAAATAGACTAAAAGTATTTGTCATCGTCTGATTTGCCGTGAAAGGCCGAGCAGAAGTCCTTTACACGTGTGTGCTCATGCCTGCGCAGACGTGCATGCACAGATATGCTTGAGCTTGTAGGAACCCAGTGTGCTCAGTTGTTTTATTTACTACTACTCAAGATTTTAACATTTCAAGCAGGACCTATTTCTGGAGCAGTCTAAGCCAAACGTTGAATTTCTGAGACGCTCTTAGAGTTTATTGTGTCCGTTTACCCCTCATTAGGGTCTCGTTGTTATGGGAGAAGATCCAAAACGATCTCAAACGCGTAGGCTTTTGAGATAATTCAGAAGAATTGAGCCATGCTGTTTGAGTCAGTACCACAGTCAATTATTTAGGCAGGTTTATCAGCAAAGTGTGTAAAAAGAAAGGAATCCCTCCATTATTCACCCACTGCTGCTCTGTTACACCAGTTCACAAGGCAGCAGTGTGGTGTCTTGTGCTTTCCGTGGGAATCGTAGCCAAAAGGTTTATTAAAACCATACCAGAACCCACAAACAGATATTTTTCAACCCATATTGGTGCTCCCATGCCAGGATCCTGCTAGGTCAGCCTTAAAAAAGCAGTTGTCTTCGACTGGCACATGTTCTGGTCCTACTGCAGACTACACCTGCTGTTAGATCAAGTGGCCCGGCTTCAAACCGAGGGCGTTCACAAAGTGCCTCAGAATGATGATTTCTCATTTAAAGTCAGCAGGACATCCCATCATGCCTACCTTTTAATTAGATGATACTCTGATCACCATTCCCATTCATTAATGATCAATACTCTCATTTCAAGTCGCAGATGTATTTAGTCTTCAAATAAAGGTTGGTGTTATGGGCACCGCTGTGTCCAGCAAGGATTTATTTTTTTTAACTTTCTAAAATATAACTAGAAAACGTGACAATTATAATGCAGACCTAAAGGCCCTTTCCAGCACAACTGCGGTAAGTCCGTTAAGCATATGAAAGTGTTTTAGCTATGACTTGGATTCTTTAATTCTGAAAAATAAGCATCTGATTCTGATAGAGACTCTGTTTTATTGACGAAGACAAAAGACGGAGTAGATGCCGACGTTGCGAATTGCCTTTGTTGGGTAACGAGTATGCCATAAATCTTGTAACCAAAATAACAGTGTAAGATTGAGTTGAATACAGGGATTTTTCTCTCATTTTTTATACAGCTCAGAGAACTGCCCTTATGACTGTAATTGGTTCCCTGTGACGTAGTCTGGTGCAGAAGGCTTAGAGGTCAATGTTTCTAAATGGTTGGTTTGATCCACCACACCTCATGGTTTGTGGACCAGATCTTCAGCCGGCTTGAAGGGCTGCAGTTCTGTGGAAGTCAGTTACAGCAATTTATATCATCTAAGAATACGGGATCTTCCTCCAGCCATATAGAGTTGATTGAACAGTATCCATAGGCTTAAAAATTGCAAATTTATTTCTCAAATTTTTCAGTGCCATGTGTTGATATCATCAGTATCATAGATATAATCAGGGACATTTCCCCACCACCCTCCACCCCGGTATTTTGAAAGAAAAACTAGTGCTTGGCAGCCATGCAGGGTAATTTCAGAAGTAATGTTGAAACTTAACTTTGGTGGATGGCAAGTAGGACAAATGTGCAGTTATTATCTATTTAATTAAATGGTTCATGAGAGTCAAAGTGTTTTAAATACATCATAAAATGCAGGAGGTCAGAAACTTAAGAAACCTAGTAATTTAAATCAGTGTTAAATAATAGGTAAATGAAGGTCTTTCAAAGCACTCAGTCAAAACTTACAGGAGGAGGATGGTATCTCAAACATGAAAGAAGACTTGAAAAAGAGCTAGCAGAAAAGCCTTTTTTTTTTTTTTTTTGGTTTTTGTTCCACAAGGCTGTGGTTTCTGTTGCCCTATGATGCATAAAGGAAACTTGGAAAAAAGTTTTTACGTTCACGACACTTTTTTTGTATTTTCTGGTTTTTTAACCTTAAAGATTGTAAAATGTTGGGGCTATTCCCACCCAAACACACACGCACAGAAGATCAGCGTGTGTTAAAGCACGTTTATTTTCATCTCTTACACTATACTGTAGAGGCTGATTGCGACAGAGG
This sequence comes from Bucorvus abyssinicus, assembly GCA_009769605.1. NCBI lineage: Eukaryota > Metazoa > Chordata > Aves > Bucerotiformes > Bucorvidae > Bucorvus > Bucorvus abyssinicus. Next base: position 4,245,711 of record CM020029.1, read on the forward strand.
GAAATCTTTGATCTGTTCTTCTGTAGTAGCTGGACAAGTTCAACATTGGTTAATAAACTAAAGCCAAAGACAGCCTCGCCCAAAGAGCACTTCTGCACTCAGTTGCTCCGTTTTCACGTTCTTTTTCCTTGTGATGATGTGATCATTTCCCTCCAGTTCTCTAGTCACCATGCAGTCTCCTAGGACAGACAAGCCCTGAATTCCTAGTGTGAAGAAGCACAATATAAACATGCTGTACATTATAGAAAAGGAGGAAGAAAATCAACCTTGAGTTGATTTTTAATTTTCCATGCACCTTGAACTTTTAAAAGAAAACCTTGACCATTTACAGGTTAGAGTTCTAAGCTGTGTGGAGGTGTTGCTTTTAGATATTTAAGAGTATTTTCTTTGTAGCGTTCTAAATTCTCTTCCTCAAGAAGAGATGCTGATGAGATTTCTCATGAGATGCTGCTGCATTTCTTTTGATTTTCTTATATGCTGATGTATGATTTACTTCTAAAACTACACTTGGAGGTGGAATACCACTTCATCCTTCTAGGAAGTTGGTGTCTGAGTTTTTAAATATGTATGTAAACTACTGTCTGCATCATCACAAGAAGAACGTTTCATATCAAAACTGGTTATAGAAAATTTCAGTGGTTAAATACTCAGAGAATGATCAAGAATAATGATGTATTTACAGTTCCTTTTCAAATCATTGCTTCACTTAAAAAATAGTGAAAAGGATGAGAAGAACAGCTATAGAGCAATGAATTCTTGATGATTTTCAATGGTATGTTTGAAACCTGAAAGCAAGTCGTGTGGCTTCAAGGGATGAAGTTTCAATATGTATTGGCAGTGCTATTGTATTAGTGCAGTTGGTTACAACAAATTTATCCTCTATAATACCTTTTTCATACTTTTATTACACCTTTTCTCTCCACTGAAAAATAAGCCACAGCTGTAGCATCAGCAGCTCTATGAACTCTGCTGGCATATTTGATACCTCTGTGTTTGATTTCTGACTCCAAGAATGGATGGAGGTATCTCTAGCAGCACTAATGGGTAACCTTCTTGCACGTTCAACTGAGTGTGCATCTTGGCACCTGTGCTACTCTGTTTTCCTATGCTGAAGTACATGGTAAAGTTCTCATTCATTCTGCTCCACAAGAACCAGCCAGGAGCCTGAATGCACAATCTTTAGGCACCATGAAAGCTCTGCAGAGGTCAGTGCTCGTTCTGCTGTCAACAGACAGCTTGAGGACCTGGCTGGATTGACTCTTGGTGCTCATTGTGCTGATTTTTGTCCAGGCAGGCCAAGCAGTATGCATTTGTTTTTAAGAAATAGCTTTTCTCAAGCCAGAGAGCCATGCAGCCGTGTGGTGAGGTGGCCACCATGGCAGAGTCATCAGGCGTTCTGCCCTTGGGCTCAGACCCTGCTCAGTGGTCCCCTCAGTGATCAGAATATGGTGATATAGTTGCAGTTATGGACACATGGTTAAATATTGGAGCATGCAGAGGTTCATGGTTGTTCTGGGTACAACTATTTTCCTTGAGATCTTCAGCTTTGCCCCTTCCATCATATCTCCACCAAAACCCATCCACAATTTGCCACTTCATTCTCGTTTTTCGGAGCCAGGCGCAGCTGCATCACTGGCTGCGTCTGCTATCCCATCCTCTTGTTTTTGCCACTCCTCTCTTTGGGAATCAATGTGCTTTCCTCTTTGAAAAACACTATAAAAAATAGTGGAAACTAGACACTGGTCATTCATTCATGGTGGAGAGCTGTCAGAGGTGGAACAGCCCCTCGC
>CM020029.1:4252500-4275000 GCA_009769605.1 Bucorvus abyssinicus
CACTGAAAACACACCTGCCACTTAAACTATCTGTCACAGCAGAAGGTTTTGCATTTTGGGTGGTGCATATGTCCTATCCATAGTGGTCAATCAGGAGATGTCACCGAAGGAAGGTGGGAGATACTTTCCACAGAAGGGATGCGTAACTTTGGGCAAACCTCTTCACCTCCTTTACCTACCCTGCAGTTGAAATGGGGCTAATAAGGCTTGTAATCTGTATGCTTAGTCTGCAGATGGGCAAGGCGAAGCATGCTTTAAAAACGGCCGGTGAACTCAGAAAGCTATTTGTCCTGTGAAATCTGAAAAAGGAGAAGGTATCAAAACGCGGTCATCTCAGTGCTTCTGTGTGGTGTAAGTACAAATGTGGCTTCTACGTATTGTCTCTTCAGGAAGAAGAGTCTTTTTGCCACAAGAAGAGTAACGGCAGCGTGCTCAGCAGGCTGCGGGAGGGGGAGATAGCACGATAGCATGCTTGCAGCATTTCTTTGCAGCATAATTGCAGCATCAATGAACCATGAATTCAGCCTAATTAACATAACTGGAACCACTGCAATCATGCTGCCATTCAATTTAGGTTTTGAACATTCTGGTGAAGTATCGCGGTTCTGCTGGTTTATTGTTGAGATGCTGTAGACAACTGTCCACTTGCTTTCTTGCTGCTGTCTTGATGTATTTTTATTATTTCAGGATAACTAGGGAACTTCAGAAATGGAAGATCATTGGCTTACTGGTTCCATTACTGAATCTACAAATAATTCTGTATTACTTCCTGTAAAAAGTAATGAAACCATTTAGTATACTATAAAACTCAGCGTAAACATACTAAATTTCCAAGTTAGACACAGGTTCTGAATTGTAATGGATAGCAAATAATTCTGGAACTATTTTGAGTTAAGGACTGCATTGCTAGAATTTTAAAAATAGCATTTTTCTGTTACTCTTTGTAAACACTGTACCCAAGAGGAACATTTTTTAGAAAAGCCTGATTTTTTTTTTTTAATGTGGTCTTCTGTGAAAAATGTTTTCTATTGTTGCTGTGGGTTGTGTTGCAGTAAAATCAGGAGCCAAAATAACCAGCTATTTTGGACAGCGGAGTCAAGGGGCTGCTGAAAGCAGCGGTAGCTGGTAAGCAGGAGAGCTGGGACTAGGCGGCTCCCGGCATCTCTGTTGGCCGTTTAGCAAGAGGTCCTTAATGGTGGCACTGAAGCCACTTCAAAATGATCCACAACCGGGATACACAACTTCTGCCATTTGTGACAGAACTGCCCTGCTCCTTTCTGCTCCTGAGCGACTGCAGAGAGAGAGACTAAACCTTTTCCTTGTAGCTGATTTCCTGTAGCTACCATCATGGTGTTTTACCACGTCTCCATGAAATTCTGCTCAAGATCAGTGACGTTCCTGGGGTTTTTTAATGACTTTAATGTGCAAAAAAACAAAACCCACCCAAATTAAATTTTAATAAGTCTTTCTTAAAAAGCAATTTAATAGACAGGTTTTGCAGTAGGTGCCAAAAATGTTGTTTGGAAGTTCATAGCTACTAGAAATCACTCCATAGTTTCCTGCTCAGAAAATCTCCCATATACATGTTTATATATTTATATATTCACACACACACGGGATAGTGTGTGTACATATATATATACACACATATTAAAAAAGACCTCTGGGCCTCTGAAATAAGCAGTTCTGCTTTTTCTGAAGGATAGTCATGTTGAGAAGAGCTGCTTCCATTAGATAAGACCAGTCCACTGAGAGTGAAGGACTGAGAGTTGTGGCAGGTGGTGAGCAAGTTGTGGATGGAGGGAGCAGGAGTCCAGAAGTGATTTGTCTGTGGTGTTTAATGCTGCTGTGAGGGCCAGTTGTTTGCAGACTATTTGCGTTGCTGTTTTTTAGTAGTTGATTTTTTTTACACCAAGGTGGTTTGTAATGCAGCGGTGTTATCTGGAAGCAACGAATGACACGTACAGCTAGGGTATCAGCTGAGAAGGTGGAGCAGTCTGCCAAATGATTGTTTCATAAGTCTTTTTTGAACCTTTTGTGATAAGAGGATGCTCCATAATCTCAGGAAGGGTTTCAATGCCACAGGTTGGATGGGTGAATCATGGAGTCATTTAGGTTGGAAAAAACCTTTAATATCATAGAGTCCAGCTGTGGTTGGAGGGCAGGTGCTGCTGGAAGAATGAGATTCAGTAATCTCAGGAAAATGTTCCGAGGTGTTTTCCTCTGATTTGAGGATGATCTGCTTTTTTCCTTTGGTGTAACTTCAGCCTTTTTCATTCATGTGGCTGATTCACAAAATTCAATATCCATGTTGACTCCCAGACACTAGATTTCCATTTGTTCATTGCCTTTTTTCCCCTTATGGTGTTAACTCGGGAAGTTAGTTTTTACACTTTTCACTCTAAGCATCTGAGTATAAATTTAGCACCAGGGAACTGCAGGCAGACCTTTTGAAATAGCCATCTCAGTCATCTGTTGTGTCCTTCTGTGTCCTGATGTGACCCTTGGTAGGCATCTGAGATCATATGAAACTCTTCCCTATATTTCTGCTGGAGTGACAGTAGAATTGATCACTGACCTTTCGCTACTCTTTGCTTTTCTCTGTAAGGTGCTTAGTGTCTTCTGAGAGGTGGGCGTTTTCTTCAGCCTCCGATTTCTACTTCTAATATAAAACCTGGCTGGTTTTTTCTCCCAAACCATATTTGCTCATGTTCACTGCCTGTGACCATCTGTTGCACGTGTAACAAAATAAAGCCCTGCTTCTCATCTGGTTGGACGTTCAGGTTGGACTCGTGGATGTAGTGGTGGGTTTTGCAGGGCCTCAAAGGCTCACAGAATTCAAATGTGTGCCTGGAATTTACTTGGTACAAGTTAGGAGGTCTTACAGACTTAAATGCTTTAGAAGATGCACTCTTTTCTTTCATAGGATCATATCTGAGAGGGTTTAGCTTGACATTCTGTATTCGCAGCAATAATGGGTCCAGCAATACAGAGAGATCCTTTTCAAGAAGGTAGTTAAATGTGTGTATATGACACGAATGAACGTGAGAGCTCAAACTGACCTCGGCACCAGTGAGGCTTCTTGTGTCCGTCCGTATGCTGAAGCTGAGAGGTGATCTGGGAGCATTGCAGAAGAGTTGCAGGGACCAGTCCAAGCATGATAGGAGGAGCAGAATGACCGGCTTGTGAGCAACCTGATCTAGCTGAAGATGTCCCTGCTCACTACAGAGGGGTTGAGCTAGGTGACCTTTAAAGGTCTCTTCCAACCCAAACCAGTCTGTGATTCTGAGCTGTTTCTCTTTTTTAGCGAACTGTTTGGTTGCTAATCTGTTTTTTTGCAAGTTGTAACTTAGATTTATCAGTTAATTATAAAGAAAAGTATCCAGTGTAACTATACCCCTCTAGTTCTGCATTATCTGTGATTAACATCCTGTGTATTACTCAGAGTGGCGTGCCAGACTACAGCCTGTAGTATTATTGAATAAGAACGTGAAGAAATACAACAGTTTCACCTTCTTCAGCCTGCAAACCAGCCGCAGTGGCTGTGGGATGGTTTGGCAAGCTTGCTGTCGTGACTCTAGGTTTTAGGTGTCACTTAGTCATTCTCTTCTCAGAAGGCTTAATATGCATTTTTAGCTGAGACTCTCCACTTGAACATTTATTAACGGTGGGGTCAAGCAGAGGGCTGGCTGCAGTTGAGGAAGAGTTGAAGGAAGCGCGGAGAATAGCTCAAGTGGTTGGTTCCTGGAAGACCGAGTCTGTGATTCATCCATTTGGAAATGAAGGAGGAGAAAGCAGTGCCAATTAACTATCACAACAGGTTATGATAAGCATCTTAACTATGGGGAGAGATCATAGTCTTTCAGCATCTTTTTTTCCCTGCAGCTGCAACATGTAAAGTCAGGAAGGTGACTGAACATTGGTACTTTAAAAGTTCAATAGTCACGCTTGTTATTGAATGCAGTTACTGAGAACTGACAGAAGAAAATATTTTTCAGAGGGGTTTCCAAGTAGAGATCATATTTCTGGTTTAGTGTGCAGCAAAACCAGCGCATTTGAATGGCTGTCAGATCTGGTAGAAGTAGAGAATAACTGCTCTGTGGTAAAATATTGCAAAGGAAGTCATCAGCCTCCTTCAGAACTCGTGGTTATTTTATTGTTCAGAGGTGCAAATTCAAAAGCGGCTCAGACCAAATGTCAGAAGTAATTTGAGTGTTTGGTGTTTTGAATCTAATTGCACTGTTTCCGCAAAAACTCTTGCACGTACTCCTGGCTGCTTTTTAAACATTTATATATACTTCATGAAATAAGTTCCTTGAAAACACTGAAAAATTTAAGCTGGTCATTCTTGCTGAAAGAAATTGATCAAAAAATGTTAAGGAAATACATCTGTAGACAAACACAGACCTTTTCTCTCTATGCTGTTTGAAGATGCTTTCAGACTGTCTGAGTGCAAAATAATTGCCAATTTTCACCTTTGATATCTATCACTGTGTTACTGTTATGAGATTGATTGTTTTAATGAGTCATTGCTAGGCACCGAACAAGAAAGTTAAGGAATATTTTAAGGAGAGGCATGTAGAAAATAAGCAAAATTGTTCATGGAGAATTTGTCCCACGTACCTCATGGAAGTAGCTTTAGTAGAAATAACAGGGAAGGCCATAGGTAAATGGGAAAAGAAATGGTTGAAAACTAAGGTCATGGTGATGATCCACTGAAGAAAGGGAACTGAAATTGTGGTGGTTTGCGGACTGTGACCTAAACTGGTGGCTGGTGAGCAAACTCCAGCCGTCGTGGTTCCTACTGCCCTGTTACAACCTCATGCAACAATGTCAGCCACAGGGTCCTGCTTAAGTAGGTCATGTTAATACCAAGTCTCTTCTTCACCCGTAAGTCCTATAGGCTGTCACCTGCTTTCATCTCGAGCCTCAACAGAACCTGTTGTCCTCATGTCTTCCTGCCCTTTAGCCAGGTCCGTTTGCTGCTGGTGCACATCGATCTGCTCCTGCTGTTGTTCAGGGTCATCAGCCAGGGAAGCATGCGTGTCACTCGCTACCTGGTGAGTGGGGTGAGCAGAGCCGTTGGTGCTTGCACACATCGCTGGCACCGTCCTGCCATGGGGAGAGATGGACTCAGACACGAACCCCAAAGCCTTTGGCTGCAGCAGTCTCTGCCCCCAGCAATTTTCCGAGGGTCCAAAGGAGCACATTCCCTACTGTAAAAACAACTGAAACAGCACTTTGATTAATTTAAGGTGATTGACTCTTAAGAGACTCTGAAAACTGTTTTTCAGTTAACAGTCTAGTTTGCATAGAAGGCACATATTGATGAACATCATCCATGACTTCTTGCTCAGTCCCATTATTCTCCCGATTTCCAGCTAAGATTTCTAGTGATCTCACTGTTTACCAAAATCCAATGTACCTAGAGGTTGATGTTTTTGTTACTTTCTGGTGAGAGTTTCATCTCCAGTTTTCTTCACAAAGGACAGTAAAGGGAAAGGAGGAACGTGCTTCCAGAAAGCACCCAAAGATGATCCTTCAAGAATTAGCTGAAAGCTCTTGTGAGAGCTAGAAATTTCCCTAACACTGTTCTGGCAGGTAACTCCTCTGAATATCTGACAGCCAGATATTTTCCTACTCCTGTTCAGAACTACTGTCAATGCCAAATATTGCCGATTGCCAAATGTGATACTTGAGTTGCCCATCCTGCTATGAGCCCTTCTCCTGCAATGTGCCCAAACCCCTTTATAGCTGGTGTGATAGGAAAGTGCTCAGTATTTCACAGGACTGTGCAGCAGCCTCTCTGATTGCCCAGGAAGAGCATAATGAAATATAAACATGTGCTATAACTAGGATGCAATGTCTTCCTGCTGTAAGGAAACGTCTGATTTAGAGAGGAAGGGGGGAAAGGGTCTGGGTAATAGAGGCAAGAGGGAGAGATGTGCAAGATGAAGTGCTGATGTTAGTACAAAAAAGTTTTTGAGAACCAAAGTGATAACAGCAGCATAATGAAATTAAAACAACATTGGGGTGTTTATGCTTCAAGGCCAGGTTGGACGGAGCTTTGAGCCACCTAATCTAGTGGAAGGTGGCCCTGCCTATGGCAAGGGGGTTGGAATGACATGATCTTTAAGGTCCCTTCCCAGCCAAACTATTCCATGATTCTGTGCTTGTGCACACGAGTACTGGTTAAACACCCCTTGAATTAATCATAGAGCCCTCCTTATATGTACGATCATGAACCTTACCTCCAAAGCAGAGCCACTTACATTAGAACAGCTGATTACACTCAAATCGCGAAGGGGATTTATTTCCCAGAAATTGGTTCTATAAAAAATGGGCTTATTTTAAGAATTCCGACTTCAGACAAATAATTCAAAATTGATGGTTGATTGAAGCCAAAGAACCAAAGACAATTTATTGCTCATTCAAAACCGTAGTGAGAGTACTACCCTTCTGTTTGAAGGAAATTCTGAAAATATTCTAGTAGTTATTGATGGTAACTCGAGTGAGGTGAAGGTATATACGTTTGGTATCAGAAATTAAGAAAAATAAGAAACTCTCAGTGTTTTTATACCCATGGGGCTTAAAGATCACCTGATTGTGACATATTTGGTGTGGAACGTCAAATAGCTTATGCAAACTTCTAAAAGTTACAGTTGTGTCTTTACAGTCTGTAGGCATGCTTTACTATGAATATGCATAAAATACTTGTATGAATTCATTCGGCAGTATAATTTTAAGCCTTCTCTTCTTGGTGAAATGTTTTTCCTTAATGCATTAGCATAAGTAGATGCCTACAAAAGGCCGAAGTTGAAATCTATGTATTGAGTCTACTTCGGCGTGCCAGAGTGGGTTGGGTTTTCTGTTAGTGAAGGACATGAAAGTCCAGCTCTGTGCTGAGGCTGAGATTAGATCTGAATGCAAGGAAAAGCAACAAAGGTCCACAAAATATCTGAAATCTGCAAATACTTCCTGTACTTAACCTACACTTTCATTGCGTGACTGTAAAGAACAGCAAATCTTTGTTCTTTTCCCTCTCAGTTCCCATTCAGTCAGTTCAGAGACACAGGAGAAAGGTTTTGGGGGGCAAATTTGTTATCAGTCTTCCTACAGTTTCCATCTGATTCTGTCAACAGTGAGTACATCAAAACTATGAGCTTACAGCCCCTTGTAAACATCAAACAAGTTTTCTAAAAATCACTTTTATATATATATATATCTACTTATTTATAACATACAAATGAATATAAAGGTAGTTTATGAAGGTGAAGTTCTGTAGGATCTCTAAAGTTTAGCTGATGCTGGAGTTGGTAGGAACCTAAGCTCTGCTTTTGGATTCAAGAGGGAATTGCATCTGCCTTAGGTGGAGAAAGAGCAAGTGTTTATCTTGGTAAGATCTCAAAATGTTCAAGTAGGGTAATTAGACTTCCAGAAAGTCGTTCAGCTTCATCCATTTATGAAAACCTATTAGGACATTTCTTGAGTCTATATTCCAAAAGGTTCCACTAATCATCAGCATTTAATAAAAAGAGAAGAAGGTCTCAGAAATGCTTCTCTCATCCACTGTGCCTGCCAGGAAGGTGTTGGTTTAGCTGCCTCAAGGTGGTCTGGTGCGTTTGTGCACAAGTAGGGTCGTTGGGCATAGGTTCAGGGTTTCATGGAGAGCAGAGAAGGCTATAACATACATTTCTTAGAGGTGGAAATACGGCAAGAGAAATGGTTCATGGCTTCTCACAGCTCAACGCATGGTAATTTGATTCTGAAACAAATTAATAGAGTAATCCTGTGCATGGCTCATCGGCTGCAGAGGTACTATTAAAGAACTTGTGTCCCTGTTCACCAGGAACACCTGTATGTAAAGCCGTGTTTAATTGTTCAGACATGCTGAATCAGACTCCTCTGTCTCAAGACAAAATGGAAAACATAAATATATGTAATGTCCCAGTCGTCATAGTCTTTTTTCATCTCAACAAGGTTGCTCTTTTGGAAAACCCTCGTAAAAGCAATCCATTCTTTTCAGTTAAAAGCCATTCATACGGCGACAAACCACTGTTCTTCCATTTATATCTGTATTCATCTATTTAAACTCTAAAGCTTTCCAGCTTACTTCTTGGATTTATAGCCAGCTGGCTGCTGTGTGTAATAGGAACATATTCTGACGTTTCATCTCGTTTAACCCGTAATTGTAATGTTCACTCTTGGCCACAGCTCACCTGCATGTGTTTACCATTGACTGTGCAGGTTCCCAGAGTCACGGCTTGCCATCTCCTTGCCTATGTGCAACGTCCTGTTATTAGAGAAAAGTCAAAAAAAAAAAAAAAACCAACCAAAACCCAACCCCCTCAGCCCCAACCAAACCCCTCCTGGAACTGAGTTGGATAAAATGAATGTGTTCAAGATGGTGGGTGATAGCTGAGCCAGCTCGTGTGGGATCAGTGCCCACTTTTTGGCATTTACAATAAACTTTGGAATGACTTGTAACGTGAATTCTTTAATAGCACGTGGGGGCGGGGGGGGGCAAGGCAGGGAAGAAGGACGCGTGCACTTTTATTTTCCTTGTGAATGCTAGATTGCTGATTTTTCCGAAGTTATAAGTTGATAAGCTGTACCTGTTTGTTAGCAGATTTCTGCAGTCTTACTCTGTCAAAGAAATTCTCTGGGAGTGAAATTCTGAAATTTCTGCCCTAAATTACTGAATCATCAATGTGAAGCTTTCATTCAAGGGAAGCCTGAATGTTAAAACTTGTTAGCATACTTTGGCTTTGTCAGAAATACCCTCTATCATTACTTTTTCTTTATGCAGCATTTCTGGGTTCTACAAGAGGCAATAGAACCGGTAATTAATAGTCGTAGTCCTGGCTAATGTCACAATAAGAAATACAACATATTAAAACCCATTTGTTCTTGCCAGCTATCAGGAGGAACCTTTACGTATTTTAAAGGCCCGTTAGGTTTGTTTACAGACCAAGCTGCAGCTGGTATGCGTCGCTTCCAGCGGAGCTGCCATTGGCAGGGGTTGAACCAGAGGTTGGTACTTGACTCCGACGGTATTGAATTTCCCAACTGTTGTGTGCAGTCAGCAATATATTGTAGCTACTTCAGGGCAGCCTGAAGCTGGGGTAGCGGGTACAAGCCAAAACAGCGCGATCCCCAAAGCTGCGGTGTCTGGGGGTCGCTGTCATAAAAATGAAAATAACTGAAATTATATATATCAGAAGCAATTTTCCACCGTGGAAAAGGTGGTCAAGGAATCAAAACCATGCCTGCAGGTATATTACCCAACAGAACAACGTAAATGCGCTGGGCTTTAAATTGCACTGGCAATCTGGAAAGGATTTTCCGACTGGAGCTATGTTAAGTGTTACTAGTGAAACCTGGGTGCTTTTCCCTTTGATCTCTCCTCGAGCTCATATAGAATAATAGGATCAAAATAAAAGGCCGTTTATATGAACACCTTGTTCTTTTGATCTGGGCACAAAAAATTCTGTCTGCAGCTACAACGTAGCACACAGTGCATCTGCTCCTTCTGGTTGGACCTTCTAGTTTATCATAACTTTTAATAAATGGTGTCACCGCCAGTTTTTTTTTGGGTAGTTCATGAACTTAGTTGTAATCTTTGCCCTAGGAGTCTTCAACTACGTTTTCAGAAGAACCGAGAATAAGGTAAGCAGGACTGGTAGACTGGTGGCTTATAGTGAATATATGAAGCAAACATTTGTATGCTGCTACATTTCAAAATATGACATTAGTTGTTCTTTGACAGCTTGGGCAAAACTGTTAAATTAGTGTACTCTGAATAAAAGAGAATGTATGGTTACGTGACCCCAAGAATAGTTGGGGTAATTGTGGTCATCACAGGTGCAGGGGTTTGGAACCCTGCTTTTTCCATCAGGAAGGTGACGTACCCCTTGGTGCCTGGGTGGGAACCGAGCCTTTCTCTTCATTGCCCACCTCTTCAGGAAGGACTGTGGAAGTGCTACATCTGGTAGTTATGGATCCCCTTTGCTTTTATGTAGAGATCTACAGGGCAGATAATCCACGGATGAACACAAGTACCTTTCAGCTCTTTATTTGCCGGGCTTGATGGTCAGGAGTGTTTCTTTGGAAGTCATTATTGCGAGCTCTTAAAGTAAAGCTGCTGCTTCATGCTCTTTCAAATCTCCTATTAAGATTCTTCTCCACCAAAGGCTTTGACTGCGTGGAAACAGCTGAGCTGTGTTTATTATGATGATTGATGGTGTCTCATTGTGATCCCTGCTTCAGTTGTTGTAACTTCCAAGAGTAGACGAGTTGGGCATGAAGCGCTGTGCCAAATGAAAGCAAATAAACCGAAGTCCTGCAGTTCAGCAGTGTCATAATTGCTGCTGTCCAGGAAGAGGGATTAGCGAGTGTGAAGAAACCCTAGCTAGGAGAGATCCAGCGGCCAAGCAGTGTCTTGGGTGTCGAATGTCTCTCTCTCAAGCTTTGCATCCCACTCTAATTTATATTTAGCTATTAAGCTCATGAGATAGGAACAGTCAGCTTGTTGTATGCCGTATGCAAGGCACACCGCTGGGTAAGTGTTCAGGCTCTTGCTGAAATGGCTGCAGTTGAGATTGCCACACGCGAGCTATCCTCAGCAAGTTTTGTTCCACTCAGGTGGATCACAGAGCCATAACCATGGCTATAACCTAGAACCTTATTCTGATAAAGTAGAGCAGGATCATTCATTACGTGCAGTAACGATACCAGGCTAGTTGGAGCACCAAAAGCAGTGTGGACATCTTTGTACAGTACTGCAGTAGGATAAAGTGTCCCGCTGAGATGCAGCCACTCTGCCTCCAGTCCTTCTGCTAATTAGTACAAAACTGCTCTAAGAAAGTTTGCTGCTGTAGTTCTTTTAAGAGGCAGTATCTAACTCTTAATTTTAGCAGAATATATGTCCCTGTTCATCTTTCACCACTTCTCGTTTCATGTCCCAGAATTCAGACCTACCTTTTGCATCAATTAAAGGAGGGGTTTGGGACTCTTTGGGCGAGGAGTTAAAGAGCTGCAAAGATTTGTAGTTTTCCTCTTTGCAGTAAAAACGTGATTGCCCTGGTTCTGTGGTTAGCATGAAACAAATCAGCTCTGTCATGGAGTCGGTGGGGTATGAGTTAATACAAGGTAGTAAAGGAATGATAGTAAAGTAAACCAGCAAAGTCCACAGTCTTTTATGAAAAAATCAGTATGATCCTGTTGCGGTCTAAGACCCTGCTGTAAATAGTATTTGCTGATACCTGGGTAAGTCCTATGTACATAAGTACAAAGGGTATGAACAAAGTTAGCAAAGTATGCTTAGTATTTTACTTCTTTTTCCTTGAAAGTAATTTGCTATTGTTCAAACCTTCAGCTTTCGCTGGTTTTGTTTCCAAAACCCCAAAAGGAAGAGAAAATAACAAAGTCCGTAAAGGCAAAAGGGATATGTTCTCATTTCAGTTCACAGAATTTCCTGCCTTTAAACAATACAAACACATGCCCTTAGGTTTCTAATGTGCTGGAAGGATACAGAGTGCTTGAAACAGATCAAATTAAAAGCAAGTCCACTATAGCAGCAGCCGGTTTTACCAGCACATCCAGTAGATCTCAACAAGAATTCACTGGGTTTTAACCACTTTGCCACGCCTTACAAAATCCCAAACTACTGACTCCATAAATGAATAAATGCTCAAAAACAACAAGCAAATTCTGGGCTGAATTGGGCACAAATAAAATCTGATGCTTAATAATTGTTTCCTATTCAATACAGGCCCCGTTTAAAGCAATTATTTAATAGGACTTTGAGGAGTATCTACAAGCAGAACAGACATCGGTTACGTGTTCAACAGGTTGAACGCCCAGCGCTTGGGGTGGAGAACATGAGCAACACGGGGACATCTGGCAGTAGTTGTCACCAGATAGAGCATGGCTGGTTGGGGAACCGGTGGCCTGAGAAGTGATGGCTTGGGCATAGAAGGAAGGAGGAGCTGAAGAAAATTCTCCGTGGTGTCGTTAAATGCTTTTATTTTGATTTTGTTATTTGCCTTTAAATTCTCACGTGATGGTCTGTCTTCCACCTTTTTGACTTGTTACAGTAGAAACCTCAAAGTACCATACTGAGAGTATTGCTCCCCATGGTCCTGTGGGACGTATCTATGCAAACAATGTTCAGAGTTGTAGAAGCAAGGCATTGGGCTGAACAGTCATGGTCAAGCTCTTTGCATCTCCAAGGTTTTTGATTTTTATGTTTTTTATAATAGATTTAGTGCAGTAATGTTCAAGATGACCATGTTCTGCTGCAGAGCAGGTGAGAGCTCAAGCTGTTCACATGTCTGTGTCTCCTTATGGGAACCATCATTGTTGTCCATCCTGCAGATACATCACCAAGCGGCTAACTCAGTGTACGAGGGTATCAGTGATGTTTGTATTGATACTGTTTTCTCCTTTTTCTAACAAAAATGCCCATTCCTCCTCTTCTTTCACAGTCTTTAATATCACCGGTAGCTCAGTGATGGGCCATATGTGTTTTACAGATATTGGAGGTGCAGGTTCCCTGAGGAACCTTCTGGTACCTGGATGCTGAAAGGCAGATCAGTAATTTTAAATCAGCATCATTGTCATCCTGATTTATAACAAAAAGGAAAAAAAAAAAAAGGGAGTCCAAGGTTTTGGTTGTTTTGGTTGGTTTTTTTTACCCCCTATAATGACAGCGCTATGAGTAGTAATAACGTTTTTAGAGCTTTCTGACAAAAAATCCTTTTTTATCTACTGCCATTCTAGTTCTAGAGGTGGCGTTTGGACAATGAGACACCGACCCATGGACAAAGCTGGGATCAAACCTCAGAGTTTCCTCTAAACCACACTGCCCAGCTGAGCAGCAAGTGCACACACATGTAACCCTCAGCAGTAGTGCGAAATAAGAGCAAATAAGTGTAACACAGTCACTCATTTTCCGACGGAGGTCAGAGGCTCTGCGTTAGCCCATGGTCCTCAGGGCCGGTGGCAGTTGACTGGACCATCCAGTTTGAATGCCCTGTGGCCGAGTTAGCTCTACAATATCACTGTGTTTTTCTGGTTATTTGGATGTTATGTTGATGGCAAAATGTGGTTTAGATTTTCTTTGTGTGTGCGCATAGAATTATTATTTTTAATTAATTTCTCAAGCTTTTTCAGATAAAGCTTTCTTTAGCTAAACCTTAAGTGAAAATGGGCTTCAGTGCTTTTTTATTTTTTAGGGTACCTGAGAAAGTGTTAAATCATCAAGGTGAAATATCTGTTTTCCCGAGAAGCACACAGAAGTTTGCGTTTGCGCAGCCGAGCGGATTATCAAAACCAGATGTGAGCGAGTGGAACATTTTACATAAATTTATTAAAATCATTATTTACCTGTAAGTTATAAGAAGGGCTTAGTTGCACCAGTTTGTTGCCAGGATGTACTGCCAATAATCTACCAAAAAGCAGCTTGCTGGCAAAATCACAGCGATGGTTAGCTCATGCTCGCACAGAACATTACAACCCTGAGTCAAATGAAAACCTCCTATAAACGAGCTCTTTGATGGTGGATTTGCTGGAATATGGTATTGATCTATGGTATGGAGTTTATATGGATTATGTATACTCTGCAAGAAATATGGATATCTATTAAGGGTAACTTGATATGTAATCGGTCAGGACAGTTATTGTTTTCAGTATTTGCTCTGAATAAGATCACACGCTGACTGCTCAGTTTTGAAACACGGACTATTCGCGTGCAGCCCGGAGCACTAACATACTATTTGTTCAATTAATACAGAAAGGCTATTGGAAATGTAAAATATCTGACATCTATACGGAGTAATTTTAAAGGCAACTTTTCTTCTAGGACCAACTTATAACATTACATAAACTTAGATTTTTTTTCATCCAAGTATCATTTTGAGAATAGCAAGCTTCAAGATTGGAGGCCATCGGGAAACATAATATTACGATAATGTTCTTTGGTGCGGTTTGGAAGGTTGGAGGAAACATTTGGAAGTATTTTTCTCATAAAGTCACTTAACTATTGAAGTGTTATGATAGCACTCCCTTCTGCATGGCGTATGTTGCAGAACAGCCTGTTTAAAGGGGACATCCATCCTATATATCCTGATTAGAAGTATTTGCACAAAACAGGAAATTGTATGTTACGGGATCCTGGTATTAGTTTTAATTTAAAAAAAAAAAGGAGAGATAAAAGACAAGATGATTTAAGGTGTGATATCCATTTTCAAACACCCATTTCCAATTCTGTGTAGCGAGAAGAGATGCTGTATCATGTGGAGCTGTATGTGAAATTCGCATCTTCTGAAGGAGCACTCAAGAGCTGAGCTGTTCCGTCTCTGTTTCAGTAAGCACTAATAAACGTGACCAATCCTTTAGGACCCTAAAGAACCTTAAAAACCCCACAATTCTCAGAAGCCTAACTTCTTTTCCCCATAGTGTAATTCATTCTCTTGAACTTCTGCAGAAGCAGAACTTAAGTCAACAATTTCTAAATTTCTGGCAGTTGTTATCAAGGGGACTCTTCGGGCTCCAAAAGTCTATCTGTCACCTTGTAGTGTCGCTGCAGCAGATCGACACAGTCAAGAGGTTTAATTATAGAGAAAATTACTTTTTTTCCTGAGCTATCAATTAATTCATGTTTTCATATCTGGTGCAAAAGAATGCATAAGTTATTTTCACCTGCATTATAAAATATGTATTGTGGTTCATTACCATCTTTCTGAGGAGTTTTTAATTTATCACCATTTCATTTGTTGAGAATGCTGCTCTTAGAAATTGCAACTGCACAGATTCTTACATGTAGTGTTAAAGGGTTTCAGGGAATTGAAGGTGTGAATTTAGAAATAATATAGTTAGGGTCAAACTCAGCTAAAGAGAGCTGTGCCTTTGACTTCAGTGGGTCCAGAGTCCCCCTTCCAGTATTAAAATGCAGAGTAATCACTATCTGATTTTTTTTTTTTTTTTTTTGTGCTGACCTGAAGCGCTTAAGATATTGTTGAAGTCATTTGTCAGGAGGAAATATGTAACAGAATGGAATAATCCCAGAAGTACTGGATTAGGCTAGACATGCTTTTGGGCTGAAATTACATCCAACAAGAGTTGCGGCACAGAGGACACAAACCCAGGAACGCTTGGACTTTCAGGGATATACTTGGTTTGGAGCGGTTTCACCTGCCTTTCCTCCTGTTTTGCATAGTTTCACTGCAGGCTGGTGTTTTGGAAGGTAGTACTTCCATGTAGTTTGGGGAATAAGAGTTGAAGAACGCATTCTGTAAAACCCCGGTCATGTGGGATAAAGGCTTTACAGGGCATCTTGAGCGGTAGCCTGAATGTTAGAAATTCAGATGTAAAATTGAGGAGGAAGTTTGACCATCCGCCTTATATTGAGGTAGAGGTACAACATCTTCAGAGAATAAACTAATAGGAGTGTTGTTGAATCAGCGTGAAACTACATTGGAAAGAAAAATGTAAATGCTAAGTAAAAGTGGGAAATTTTCGCAGTATCAAATATGGATACTAGATATTGAGGGATTTTGCTCAGAAATTATTTGGAAAAACAGGTGGAAGTTATGGTTTGAGGAATCTGAGAAATATCCTGTTTCTCTTCTGCTCTCTTTACTGTTGACATCTCTCCTCTCCTGCCTGTCTCATCTTCCTTCCCCGCTCCAAGGCATCAAGTTACCACTTGAGTCAAAACTAACTGCCTACGGATGGTTTGGATCCAGCCTCTCTTCTCCAGGAGCATCTCTGGATCCCAGCTGCTAATTGGGTGTGCTGCTGGAGTGACAAGGGTTGTTGCATTTGACTATGAGCTGCTAAAACAGCAATATTTTGGCTTATTTGTCAGAAGGAAGTCGTCATCTTCTTTGGCCTCGATGGCCCAGGGAGGTGGTGGAGTCCCCATCCCTGGAAGTGTTCAAAAGCCGTGTGGATGTGGCACTGAGGGACATGGTTTAGGGACCCTGGCAGCGCAGGGTGAATGGTTGGACTTGATGATCTTAAAGGTCTCTTCCAACCAGATGATTCTGTGATAGTTAAAACTTGACTGGACAAGGCTTGGAGCAACCTGGTCCAACTGGATGGGCTTTGAGCACGAGACCTTCCAGCCTCTGTGATTCCTTGAGTTTATTCTGTATTTCTCCTGTGTCATAGAAGAGAGAAGATAGTTGAGAGGAGCTAATGCTCACATCTCAAATAGTACTTCATACTCCTGTATCTTGCAGTTTGCGAACAGGGAAATCGGTGTAAACTCTACTTACTCTACCCAGGAAAATGTATATCCTACTATGGGAAGATGAGCTCAGCCGCAGACCTTCTATTTTCTTTTGCCCTGCCCTTCCCAGTGCTTAATCTTG
Source organism: Bucorvus abyssinicus (assembly GCA_009769605.1). Classification (NCBI taxonomy): domain Eukaryota; kingdom Metazoa; phylum Chordata; class Aves; order Bucerotiformes; family Bucorvidae; genus Bucorvus; species Bucorvus abyssinicus. The sequence continues at coordinate 4,268,880 of CM020029.1, forward strand.
GCTCTGCTCAGTTTTCTTTCTGTTCTCTCTCTTTGCTTCTAATCCTTGTCCATGCTTATAAGCTCCTAATATTTGTATGGCATTATCTGTGTTAGAGATTACTGCTGACAAGTAATCTCTTCCCTCTGCTGAATGAAGAATTACAACCATTGCTAAAGATCAGAAAGTGAAATTAGATCCCCGAAAGTATGTGACAACTTCAATAAACCCTAATATCAAATTCCCTAAATATTGGGAATCTTCTTTGGAGCTTTTAGGTTTGAACCATAGCACAGGCTTGGGGCACCTGACCACACTCAACGACTCTTTTTTGCTGTAGAGCAAAATGTGAAAGAGTTTGCAGAGAAAAAAAAAAATCAAGGAAAAAAACCACTATGTAAATATATTTTATCAATATGAATTTTATGAACATAAAACCTAATTAAATACTAAATGTAATTGCTGTCTGTTCCAGTCTGGCCTCCACAGAACTGTTTTCATGACCTTTTTTTTTTTTTTCTCTCTAAAACAAAGTGGACAAAATTCTGACTTTTGAAAAAGCTCAGAGATATCCATACGGCTTTGGTATTTGTGCAGTGCTTGGCCCGTAACATGGTTGTATAGTTTTGCATATTTGTAGTAATTGTGGGTATAAAATCAGCATAAGAGCACAATAAATTCAAGGAAACAGAAAGGAACAAAGTGCAAAAGTGGAATTTCCTAGTTACTGCAGATGACAAAAAATGACTGTCCATCGCGACCATTATAAGCCCAACGGACTCCAGGTATTAGAATCACAGAAGCTCTCCACCAACCTCTGCAGCGTTTTAGATCACATAAATTCTACTCAAAATATTGTGGTTAGCAACGAGCCGTTTGTGATGGTGTTTAGAGAAAGACAAAGGAAATTCCCAGGCGCTGGGCTTGTTAAATTGTTAGTTACGCTGTGACAGCGCATCAGTGACGAAGGGACCATGGCAGCTCTAAATGTGTGTGCTCCAGCTCCAAGGCCTGGGGAAGGTTTCTGATATATTGGATTATGACTGTCTCCTTTTATTAATTTTAAACTTTTTAATGGCAATATGATAACAACAAAAATAACCCAGCGCACTTTCAGAACTATCTTTACTTTTGCTTCCACGTGTAACTACAGGAACAGAAGGGCCAGTTTTCGTGAAATTTTTTTTTTTTTTAGCTTATATCCATTCTTCAAATTAATCTTTCTCATGGAGAACAACTATTCAAGCCCGTGTGATTTGATCTAACCTAAACCAACACGCCGGCTAGTCTTTCTATTGTGGTTTCTATTCATCGGGCAGTGACATCATGGCCTTTCCATCCTTTTTTTGTTGTTGTTTTTAATAAAGTGGTGCCCAAAGTGACTCTCGGTGCTGTGAAAAAGAAACCAATTCCCATAAGTAATTTTTCATTAGGGCAAGTACAGCGCTGTGAATAAACACATACGGGGTAACATGGCAACGTGTGATGAAAGAGCTGGGGAAAACGCACATGTCTGCTTTGAGGAAAAGGATGTGGGTTTCCTAGGAGCAAGGTTTCATGGCATAAATGAATAGAAAATATATAATATATGTATTGGGGAGGTTAAAAACAATCTGTTATTCAAAATGGCAAATATTTAGATTGAAACTGACTTCTAATATATGGAATTTTTATTATATATGAACTTAGTTGAATTTTTAACCCATCTTTCTAACTAAACCTCTATCTCCAGTATGCAAAAAGGGGAGGTTTTCAAGGCTTACTCAATTTAAAGTCTTCCTAAGGTTTTAAAATTGATGGTTAAATGTGTCAGAGATCCTCAAAAATCTGAATAAATCAAAGAAAAACAGTTTTGAACGTTCTGAAAACAAGTTGTGATACTAAAATTAGATATCTAAGTCTCTTACTGTTTGTGCTGAACTCTCAGTGTTTGAATATATATGAGTTATGCATAAAAGTAAAACATTTTGTGTGTTTTTTTTAAATATAAGGGACAGTACCTTGTGGAGTCTGTTGGAAGTGTTAATATTTGTGTGCTTTGATGATAATTTTTTCTGGAAAGTTTCTCTATCATGAATTAACAATAACAATAAAGTCCTTCTCCGTGTTCAGCAGAGAACACTGTGGCATTTTTCTTATGGGTTTAGTGTGTGTTGTAACTAAGGTTGAGAAAAACAGTGCAGCCTTCTCGGTAACTAAATCCCACCTCTCTGCTGCGGTAGCTCTCTGGCTTGTTCTTTAGAATCACAGAATGTTTGGGGCTGAAAGAGGCTGTCAAAGCTCATCCAGTCCAACCCCCTGCAGGGAGCAGGGACATCTGCAACCAGAGCAGGGTGCTCAGAGCCCCAGGGTCCAACCTGACCTGGAATGGTTCCAGGGATGGGGCTTCTCCCACCCCTCTGGGCAACCTTGGGCCAGGGTCTCACCACCCTCAGTGTCAAACATTTCTTGCTTCTACCTCATCTTTTAAGCCTATGTCTGCTCCTGCCCCAGCTCTGCTATTCCATCACCAGCCTCTCTGAGGTTGTATCTCCTGAAGTTTAGACAAGGATTAAAAAACCTCTCATCTTTGTGGGGATAGATACTGGCTCCAAATAAAACACCGGAGCGCTCGTTTTGTCTCCAGATTATAGGCTTCTGGATGGTGATGAGGGAGTCCTGCAAGCTCTTGATGTTTATAAACGTCTGAGATCTGGGCAGGTAGTGACTGCAGAGATGGCCATGTCTGGAAGGTGACAGCAAAGAATTCATGTGGATTTGGAAGAGGAGAAATGGAGTAGCTGGAGCAAAAGTGTTCCGGAGAAAATGTAAACACAAAAAATGTGCTAACTAGACATTGTCTTCCTCCAGCATGCTTTTGGGAAATGCACATGAACAGGTTTAGAAGATTTCGTGTTGTTATTAGTTTATTTTCAGGTCATTTATTTAAGTGTCATAAAGAACATTAGCTAGTGGTTAGGGACTACAATATCCATTATATCATTCCAATCATGTGGACAAGTTTATACTACGTGTGATTTACAGTGGTCTCTCCGCAGTGAAAACGGTTATATTCAGGTACGAGGTTTTATACGTGGTTGTATTTAGCAGAATCCAAGTGGCTGAGCACAGGGACGTCTTCCAATCAAAGTCCGAAAAATTAATGCTTTTTACACGAACACTGCGGGTTGCAGCGAGAGCTGTTTATGGCTCTTTGCCGACATCCTTTATCATGTCTGCACTGTTGTTAGTAAAATATACAGAACTACTTTATGCCAAAACAATGGAAGTTAATGCAGATAACTTGTTCCAAAGTTAACCATCAAATAAATAAATCTTTTTTATTTTTTTTTTTAAACTGTTAAGTGAAACGGCATTCTAAAACTTTTAAAAATTGTCAAGATGACGAATACTGTGTGTGTAATACAAGTAAATACCACGGAATTGATTGCACACACATGTCTTAAATAAAGGATATTAAATTGTTTATTCCAGGGAGAGATCGGTGAAGTTTTATCTTATATTATTAGAAATTCTGCAATGATGGATCGGATTTATAAGGGCTGAAAGCTGAGAAGAAAAACTCTTCAGAAATAGAAATGGTGCATTGAGTGGAGGATTGGCTGGGAGATTAAAGACGGGCAGGGGGGATACAGCCTGCCTAGGTAGTCCGACCTCTCACGTGTCAAGCAACTCTTCTTAATTACAATGATTTTTCAAAATCTGTTAGCTAAATTCAGGTTGGTAAATCGGTCCTCTCAATTCGGTCACAGATTTGGTGGTTTAGAAAAAATCCCTTAACCTGTTTCTCCTTCAGCTTTTGCCATGCGTAAATGTCTAAAAGTATATCCTCGTGGGGTTGCGTCCATACTTCAGAGGAGCCACGAGCAGCCAGTTTTAGGTCTAAAATTCAGCCTAGACTGTCAAAACACCAACTGAACTGCTCAGAGCATATACGTGTGGAGTTCAGCCGCACCGAATTTATGCTTTTCTGCTCTGAGAATCTGAAGGTGGTGAAGTCGCTGAGATGGGAACGGTTTAACTCAGGCTGGTTTGGGAACCTGTCTCATCTGTAACATAGCTAATGGATTTGGATGAGGCTGTTGCATGCGACTGAACTTTTTTTGGTTGTATCTACAGGCATCTCCAACGAGTGACAGCGAGCAGTGGAAAGAAGGTAGATGTTATAGGTGATTTGGTCAGTGGTTTGAAAATGCAGCTTAGTGTAGATAAACCTGAAAATAATACGCCAAGGGGAGGGCAAGCCAAATCAAAAAACACTCATTGCATGGAATGGTTTTGCAGTGGGCTGACGTTGGAAAGGAGATTCAGGGGTCTGAAGAAAAATCCTCAAAGCAATTAGCCGCGAGTACAACTGCAGTAAAGCTCACAGAGTGTGTGCCTGTTTGTATTGCGGTAGTGGTTTTGAAGAAGAAGGGTCTGTTTGCATGGAAAGGTGCTCCGTCGCGGGGTGAAGTTGATGATTCTGGTGTTCAGGAATATTTGTTTAGACAGAGAGGGAAGGGATTGGTTTGTTCGCAGCCCAGAAGCGAACTATGTTGGAGTGAAACTCTGAAGAGCTGTGGAGGAGGTTGATAAAGTGGAGCAAGTGTTGGCTTTAGTAAACAGTTCAATAAACGGGCTGTAGTGCGTAAACATTTGGAAATTAAAAGGAAACGGAAAATTTAAATGTCTCTAGTTATCTGGCAGAACCCTAATCACAGCGAAAAGCATGTAAGTAAATAATATTTGAGTAAATTGACTTGAAGGTACAGGCTGGGGTTCGGAGCGGGATCCCATGGTGGCCGTGCACGTAGTCTGGGTTAATTCAGAAGAGTCACGTTTGAATGAAGGAGCTTTACTCAAGTGTTTCCTGGGCAAGAGCTGTAATTCGTTACCAAATTAAATCAAATAGTAAAACTAGATCTGCATAAAATGTTACATTTCATATATTACAAAAATCAGTTCAGTGGCCTCCATATAACTGGTCAAGTGCCGCCTGCTGTTGGGGCAAGTTTCTGCAGCACGGACATGAGATGGAAGAGCCAGTGGTGTCAGTATTATCTGTCCTACTTCAGGAGGATCTCAAGGAGCTCTGCCTCACTTTCCCTGTCTTAGTGTTCCCTACGCCTACCTGTCAAAAAACGCGGGACTGGTTGCTTTTATCCCATGAATGGAGGTACGACTCAATCCTTTTCTCCTAGCTGAGGGGTTTTTCCTTTAAGTTGTGATAAGCTTTTTCTGTTGGCTGTTATAGAAATCAAGCGAGTATGGTTGGGTAAGAAGACCCCCTTCCATGTCCTGGTACGTGTTTGGCCCATGTTATTAGGCAACGAGCAGTCTTTCTGCATTGGTTTCCATTGGCCTGTGACGGAGCAGTTCGCTGGGCTCCAGACTAGACATGGACTAGCCTCACGTTAGGTTGACCGCTGCTGCGTTTGCCATTTACTACCAATCTTAGCTGTAGTCCTGGCAAAAATGCCAAGGCATTTCTGGCAGATTTGCCTTTACTTCCCAGAGGTGTTTGCTTTATTTTACTTTAGCAGGCAAATAGGTTTTTTCTCCCTGTTGGTGTAGGTGCCGCTAGGAGCGATGCGGTTCAGTGGTTCTCGGCCAGTGAACCTGTTATTTTATTTCACAAGTACTAAAATAATAGAAAGTGTACCATTTACTGAATGCTAGTGGAGTCGCTGTTTGGATGGATGTAAAATATCAACCATGTTTTGTCTTCCTCTTTGTTATTAATTCATTAACAATTACCAGGTGAAACTGAAATCCAGCGTAAACACAATGTAGATTATTTTTTGTTCTTTTTCCTTACAGGTTCATGCCAGAGCATAAGCTTGCCCATTGGGAAAAGGTAATTGGTGTTAAAAGAAATGGAGATGCTTATCAATTGGAGGGTTTGCCCGGCCAGCAGAAGAGCGGAGCTTTCGTGAAAAACAGCAACGCACATCACGAGTCTGGACTTCGTGAAGCCCAGCCTGGACTTGATGCCACACAGCACGAGGGGCCGCCTTCCCCAGTAACGGCACTGGCAAGACTGAGCAAGTCTGAAGCATCAGAGAGTGCAAATCCATGTCAAGAAGAAGATAAGGAACATCTGACTTTCAACCTCCCTAATATCGTGAGTGGGCAGGACTGTCAGCAAAGACCTTTACAC
>CM020029.1:4277500-4295000 GCA_009769605.1 Bucorvus abyssinicus
TACTGATGATGATGATGATGATGATGTTATCTTGCAGAATGGACTCTGCTGGGATAATTTTATGATAAAACACTTTTTTCAAATGCCACTGAGTCCAGGCAGGCATTTACTAGCTACGGGGGCAGCAATCAGTTTCTTCAAAATTTACTGTTCTAAGCCCATTAGAGTGCCAGCGCAGCAAGGCTCTCGATGGAAATCGAAAGCGCCTGCCTTCGTCTGAGGATGCTGCGTGCAAATCTTCCGGGCTGAACTCCTACCCTTTAGTGTTAGGATGCTTTGGCAACTGATTTATGTAAATTCGCTCAGAGAAAATACAGCTTCTTTTTAATTGAGGAGTAGGAATTAGAAAATGAAGACGCCGAACGGCCGAGCATCCTCAGCCCGGGTGGCACAGGTGGAAACAAGGGGCTGAGAGCAGCCCCTTCGCCGTGCAGCGTAGCCAAAAATAAGCTCTCGTTGCCTTATTGGAGACGATCGCATCGCGTGCCTTATTCAGGCATCTGCGGTGAAGAGCATCCCTTTCTTAGGCCTAGCGCGAGCCTCTTCGTAAGGCGGACTGATTTTAGCCGAGCGTTATAACGTGTGAGGGCCTTTTTGTGTGTAAAACATTGGCAGGGGTATCCTGCTTGTATTCCCGCACGAAGCGCTCGCAGATATTGTCCTGTACAATAATACTTAACGACCATTGTCTACCCTGATGATTTACATGTGGTTTTCATTTTGGGGGGGGAAAAAGTAGAAAAGGAAGGTTTGTTGGTTTTTTTTTTTTTTTGATGTTCCTGTGTTCACCTAACAAAAAACCCTTTGGCTAAACCATAAAAAAAAAAAAAGTATTTGTGAAGTCGTGCTGTTGTTACAGAAAGCCTCTCGAAACGACGTGCTGCTGATCTCATTGCGTCGCGCGGACCGCCAGCGCCCCAAACCCCAGCCCGAGCCCCGACGCCTCTCCCGCTAAGCCAACCCAACGCAGACCCTGCCCGCTTGGAAACGCGTCAAAATCAAGAGTGACATTCTCTAGCAGACACGTTCTTGCTTTAAACCGGTCTTAAGATGTCTTTGCATGAGAAGAGGCCCTTCGATGCAATCCCTGCCCCTTCCCTCCATCCCCCCCGCGCCGGAGCCTGTCGAGGATTACAGTGTGCAAGTGCTGCCGACAGCAGATAAATAACTGACAGTATTTTAGCAGAGTTGCTAGGTTCTCTGCAGAGTAATTTGTTTTCTCCTTTCTCACCAAGTCTCTAATGTTTTGTTATAAACATCTATAGCAAGGCACTGCTAATAGAAGTGACTTATGGCCACGGATCCCGATAAAAGGCTGCGGTGGGTTCCCGAGCTCCTTTCTTGCGAGGGCTCTGCCGAGGAATTGCTCTTCCCTTTGTGCAAACGGGCTTTGCTGGAAACGGAGAGCAAAATTCTGGTGAGCGATGGACAAAGTTCCCACGTTTGGTCAGAACTTTGTAGCGTCCCACAGGTTTTCATTGCAAGGTGCTAAAATGTCCTTTCGGTGAGTGATGGGTATGTTAAGGAGATGGTGGTGACTGGTGTGGCCCAGAATCATCTGGTTGGAAGAGACCTTTAAGATTATTGAGTCCAACCGTTCACCCTGCACTGCCAGAGTCCCTGAACCATGTCCTCCAGTGCCACATCCACACGGCTTTTAAACACTTCCAGGGATGGGGACTCCACCACCTCCCTGGGCAGCCTGTTCCAATGCTTCACAACCTTTTCGGTGAAGAAACTTTTCCTAATATCCAACCTAAACGGTCCTCCTCTCCCCCTCAAAAATAGCCCACCAGCATTTCTACACATATGTTATTCCCTTTCCTAGCCCCAAAACGAGACCACAGATACTTGCCAAAGCGAATTTTGCTGTACTTGGGGTATACCAGCGTGTTCCTCAGCTCTTTCTGCACGTTAGTGTGACTGTGGATGTGCGAAGCTGCAAACCCGCTGTGCCCCAACCACAGCCACATCATACAGGTGACACATACGTAATTTTATGGTAGGATTGGAGCTGCTTCCCTCTTTCGTGGAGAAGACCTACAGTGCCTCCTTTAACTCAAGGCGTACACCCGAGCCTTATGGTTTTTCTTTATTCCCTGTGTGTGCTGTATCGTCTCAGCAGTTAAAGACTTGATAAGAGAAAGTCGTCAGAAATCAATTCTTCTTCCCCTAATTGTACGAGTGTGATAAAAGATCACACAGGGAATCAGTGAGAATTTACACACGCATGCAAACAAATAGCTGCTATCAATTCACGTGGAAGATCAGATAAGTCCGTTATCTCGTGCCTGTACATACCAGCATGTGACAAGAGCGTGAGGAAGGACATGAGGCAGGAGATACAGGGGTGGGAGGGACAGTGGTGAAAGTCACGATGAGGAAATTCAGAAGAAAATCTAGATTGCAAAAGCTATCTGAAGATTTCTGGTCTAAGGGAAAATGGTGTGGACGGAGATAGCACTGAGCCCAAGTCAAAGAGTTGAAGAAATGAGTCCATGGAGGAAAGGTGGTTTTGTCATCAGTGTTGCTGTACTAACGTGTGGCTGTCCACTGTGAGGACCCGGTCCCCTTCACTCAAGAGCAAGTTCTGGGAAGGGGCTTGTCCCAGACAGTGCAGTCAGTGTTGTGCATTCTGCGATGGGGTAGCGCTTCATCAGTGAGCTGAGCACAAGCCCTCTGCAAGCCATGAGAGGGAGGAGCCTGGAAAGGCGTTTTTTTAATAGTAGCACCTTTTTCCTTTTCATCTTGGCAGTGCAGTGTAGAATTTGTGTAGTTACTGTTTGCATTTGAATTCAAAATTCAAGACTATTAAATATAGAGACCTTTGAGAATACAATGAATCTATACCCAAGTTGTATTTTCCTCTCTCTGTTGAGTATTTTGGACCAGAGTTTATTCCATCAAGATGCAGTTATGGCAAGGCAGCAAAAGACAGAAGAGTAGGTGCTCCACCTAGGAATCACCTTGGAGTATCCATAAATGCTATTAGACTCAACTAATACGCTGAAACTAACTTCATACACCCAAAGAAATTGGTGCTCACCAGGGGTACAATACAGATGACACATGGTGAGTGAACCAGCGCCATGATTAAGTAGAAGCCGATATTGTCACCTCTTGAACGCCTAACTTTACTTTCATGCAAGCTGGAGTTAAGTTGGAGAGCAGATATTAGTTTTTTGTCAGTAGCAAATAAGAATATTAATGAAATACTTTGAAAAATTCAGATTTAAATGTTAACTGGCACTTTGAAAGTATCTGTTCTTTGGATGGTTGTTCAGTGAAGTCTAACCTTGAAATTTCCTCTCACAGCCAGGGATTGGAGGTATTGAACTCTTCTAGTGGAAGATGCACTATTCCTTGATCGCTGCTTTTGAGAGCTTGTAGAAATATTCAGCATGTAATGAAGACCTCTTAGATGTGAAAGTTCTCCTGCTATAGGAGGAGATTCTCGGCATTGTTTTCTCCATCTTTCTTATAGCCCTTTTCCTCAAAGGGCTATAAGAAGTTGATAGTTTAGAGGAGAAAACACCTCTAATTTTGATCGTGGCAAAAAAAATGCTTTGTACTAGCTCTATATTCTTCAGCTAAAGAGCTAGATATAATTTTGAGCAGTTTGTTCTATTTACAGGATGGGCAGAGCCTATAGGAAGTGTTCCAAGAGCAATCACTGGCTTTATGAATCTCTCTTAGTTCCCTTCCTACCTGATTTCTGATTGAGATATGGGTAACTATAGAGATTCAGAAGAACTGCCCTGTAGTCACAAACTGCGTGTAAGCCTCTCAATTTTGAAAATTTTAAGACAAACGCTTCATCCTGTGATAGAATGACAGGAATTAAGTGAGGGCTGTGATAATCACCTATGAGACCTGAGCAGTGCATCATCCCCAATCAAAGAGTACCAAGATCTTCCTTCCCGAACCTTACAGAACACAAAAATATCTGTTCTCCTTGCACTTGTATGTCCTTTGCCTTTCTATAAAACCTTGAGTCTGTTTAAGCTCAAACAGGAGTATTCAGGATCCGACCTTAGAGGCAGAGAAACTGAGGCGGAAAGTGAGTTACCAGCTTTTGCTCACCAAATCACGTGGGATTTGGATATGAATGGGATATTTTTTAGCTTTCCTGTCGTGTCTGCCCATCGTATCGAAAGATTCGCGGAGGGTAATGAAGGTGTTTGGGTTTGAGTGGTATTTTTTCTCCTACGCTTTCAGTTGCCTGGGCTCCTGATTAATAGTTGAAGCAGTTTGCTCGGTTGGCATCAGCAGTGTTCTACAGGAGAGAGGAACTATCTCAGAAATACAAAGAGCTTAAATATTTGGTGATCTGGTTTCCCTCAGATGTCTCCTTCAAATTGCATTCCCTAAGTTGAGGGAAATCATTTCAGTTACCCTGGTGGCAGTAGAAAGCAGTCCTGCCTTTTTTCATTAATGTAGATATGTTTCTGAGATGGGAAATCATGTTTCTTCTAATTACAGTTACATGTAGTTAAATGCCTTTTTTAGAAGCTCGTTTCCTTTAAAACATGGCGGGGGGGGGTGAAGAAAAAAGTGATACAGCTGATGTTCCTGTTGCCGTAGCAACAGATTTATTTATTAGAGTCTGAAATGACATGAGTTAATATACCACATACCTGCTGATCGGCAAACTCTCCTATTCCAGCTCCAGTTGACAATTAAGTCCTGGACAGCTACAGCCAGGGGTTAATGTTACTCATTAGGAGAACTAGGTCATTACTGGGAAATCAAGGCACTTAAGGCAGCATGGATAAAATACAAAATTCAACATCTCAAGGAGTGAGGGGGTTTATGTTAATTAACCTTATTTTCCTTTCATTAAAAAAAATCTTTCATATATGCATATGACAGCGGATCAAATAATTGAAAAAAGAAAAGAAGAAGTAAGCTGTAGTTTACTTTCCCCTCCTAGTTGTCTTCATTTCCTTTGGAAGGGTTTCATTATTTTATGGAAAATTCTTATGTCTATATGATGAGTAAAAAGGGTATTAAAATTAAGAAGGGAATCATCATGGAAATCAGCTTTACCACAAGGGAATGAGCAAATAAAAGCCTTGGAAATGAAAATAAATAAGCTTTGCTAATACCTCACCTAAGGAGCAGAATATAAGCCCATCAGAGCTTGGAGATATTTAGAGGTACTTCTTTGCTTCTTTATTAAGCAGTTACATAGTTGTTTGACCTTCAGAAACCGAAACTTTAGAGAACTAATTCAAGTTGTTGGTAAATATTCTATTTACAGAAAGCTGATCGGTGGCATAGCCGGCAGTAACTCATGTAGTTAGTAATTGGCTTCTGATTTCCAGGAAAATTAAATATATTCTCTGAAAGTTTTATTAAGATATCTGAGTGGGAGTTTTAACTTGATAAGTCATGAGTGATTTAATAAAGCTCTCCTGAAAGCCTTTATTTACTAACTTTTAGCAGACTTCATTCTGATACTGGAGAACTTAATAGGCTGAAAAAGAATCGTATTAAAATAAAACTTACTTTTTTACTCACTACTTCCCCAAATACACTTGGTTCTTTCACTTCTGCTAAGCTCTCAACTTTCTTTTCTATTTTTAAGCTGCATGGCCCAATTCTGCTTCTCATTGCTTTTAGAGCAATGTGGTGTAAACCCTTCTTTCACTCCTGCAAAGTCAAGGTGGAAGCAGCGTCTCACCTGGGGTGCATGTAGGAAACCATTGTAGTGGATTGTAAGAGCACTGTAACCTGCAATGAGACCAAAGTTCAAGCCCTTTGAGTGGTTTTCTGCTCCACGGAGGGGGTTTGCACCCTGATGTACTTGTTTTCTTTAAATACACAAAAGTTAAATAACATCAAGATTCTGCTTAAAATATCACGTGCAGAAACCTTCCTTCTTCATTCCCTCTGTGCTATCCAGCTGCTCGCAGAGCAGCCGCTTTATTGCCGTCCTCTGCAGCCTGTTAGAGTAGATGCTTCACCCATGGTTGAAAAACTGACTTTGAGCTGATGGAAGACCACACCTGCATCACCTGGACATATGAAGGCTATTTATGTTTGGAGCAGATGTATCACAGTTTGCCATAAAAGCTCCGCTAAGCTTGGCTCTCCCTTTTCCCATGACGGGAAATTTGGTTTATGGTGTCTTTCTTCTGTGGTACCACTGCGAAACCTGTGTCTTTGAGCAGAAATGCATGTGAACTGGTGGGACTTCTTAGCAGGACCTGTTGTGACAGGACAAGGGGTGATGGTTTAAACTAAAAGAGGAGAGATTTAGAGGAGGCAGAAGGAAGAAATTTTTTACAATGAGGGAGGTGAGACACTGGCCCGGGGTGCCCAGAGAGGTGGTCGAAGCCCCATCCCTGGAAACATTCGGGGTCATGTTGGACCCTGGGGCTCTGAGCAACCTGCACTAGTTGCAGATGTCCCTGCTGCCTGCAGGGGGTTGGACTGGATGACGTTTAAAGGTCCTTTTCAACCCTAACCATTCTAAGATTTTATTCTATGATTCTGACTGCGGAGTCCTGTCAAGGCTCTGAAGGAAGGGGGCTTACACTCTTCCACCTATTGCCTTCAAAGCTATCCTTTTCTGCTCCATTCGCCCAAGCTTGTCTTGGCCCTTCTCTTTCAAACCTCTCCCTTGTGTCTTTGCTAGGCGCAGTTCCTTGGGCATCTCCTCATATATAGTCTCCTTGTGCAGTGAATTTGCATCTCACTCCTTTCTAGTTTCTCAACCTTTCTCAATGACTTCACTCCCTAGTGCTGCAAGGAACCTTCTACAACACATTTGTCCCTGTTTTCTCCCAAGTCCCAACGGTTGAACCTGACTGTGTTGTCCCCTTGGTCTTTTATACTGGTTTCATGTTCCTCCCCACACGAAGGGGTCTTGTGCTGTATCTTTCCCCCCATCTCCTTTATTTCTTCACGCAGTTAGCTATTTCTTTGCCATGCTGTTCTTGCATAGCTGGTCATATTGATCAGATCTTTGTCCCCTTTGCTTTTTCTGGTCCACATCTAAGAGGTTTAGTCAAACTAGAAAAGCACACATTACCGTTGCTGCTTTCAACCTGTTCACCCCATCTCTTATACTGCTTTATTTTCATAACCAAATCTTCCATTTTCTTCTTGTTCCTTATTTTCAATGCATTTAAACCGTTTTTTTTTTTTCATCTCCAGTAACTTTGTTCTAAATCCAGTGGTTGAATCATTGAACGTGAAGGTAAGCTCTGTGTTTTCAGTTCAGATGTTAGATCGTGCCTGGGTTTTAGCAGCCTGACCTGCGACAGTAGGACTGTGTTGCTCAAATTTAGCCTAAGGTGGGCCCAAGACATGTGGACCAGGCAGAAAAAAAAATTTTCAAAAGCTTGACTACATTTTTAGGAGGACTTCCAACTCATTCAACAAAAAGCATATCTTTGGAATAGGCTGACGAGGGAAGTGGTGGAGTCCCCATCCCTGGAGGTGTTCAAAAGCCGTGTGGAGGTGGTGCTGAGGAACATGGTTTAGGGACTCTGGCAGTGCAGGGTGAGCGGTTGGACTCGATGATCTTAAAGGTCTTTTCCAACCAGATGATTCTGTGAAACCAAACGCATCCAAATAGTCAGTTCTTGCTCTGAAACAAAAAGAGGTTCAAATACTTAAAACAGAGTCTTATTTGAATGTTAATATATGCGAGGTATGGTTTGCGGTTTTACTGGGTACTGTTGATTTTTTAAAATTTTTTCCTTTGGATGTTCTGGAATACTTTTAGCAGAATTTTTCTGGAAGATCATAGTCCAAGATAGCCTCAGACTTGGTACACGTCATAAACAAGCACAGAAGAGGTTTGGTAGTAAGAAGTCACGGGTAAACTTTGCATACGGTGCCACCAGTCCCCTTTGTAATTCACAGCACCCCTGACCAAAGTATGTGAAGAGACAGAAGTCAAATACCTCCTGAACAACTGATCTAATATTCTTCTTCATTTTCACCAGAAATAGGAGGGTTATGGTTCTTCCTTCAACGCTTTTTTGAATTAGTTTCCTCCTCTTACCACACTGCAACTCTCTGACTCCCCTGCTTTCCTTTTCTCCATGTTTTCACTCTTTTTTTTTTTACCTCCCTTTGTCCTCTAATCTCTGCTTTTTCTCAGTTGTGTTTGTGCAAAAACCAGCTCTCTGGAATGAGCTGATTCCTCATTCTGAAAGCAGCGAGATTTGTAGTTACTTTAATCTTGCTGAATAACGAGTTTCAAGCCTTGCTCTTGGTGCCAAGAAAGTTCCTGCTTAGGAGCTTCATCCTTGGAGATGACAGCTTCACAAATCCCAAAAGGATGAGTTATGTTAGGTACCTGAGCTAATTTCTCTTGGTATTACTCAGTAAGGACCAGGACTTATTTTTTGAGCCAGGCAGCCTATCTGGTGGAGTATTAAGTGGTTGCAGTTTGGTGGTGTGAGTCCACCACGGAGATCACAGAGGGTCTTGTATGGTGGGGCTGCCATTCCCAGGCAAATGTGTAGTAACGTAGTTTTTACGTAGTAACTTATGTTTGATTCTTGTTCCGAGGACCCACCTGAGTAGATTTCTATCCACTTTTCTCTTACTCATACCCATCTATTATTACCATGACATGACTTTTTTATAGTACATTGAAGTACAATAGGATATATTGTGTATGGTTATCAGGGCTGTCAGGGTCACTCCGATTATTTTCTCTTGCCTCACAACAACAGGAAACCATTTGTTATGTTACCTTTAGAACACAAAAGGAAGTTAATTTTAATATTGTTTTTAAAGGAACTATTTGGGGATAGTCCACAGCAGGTACTGGGTTGTGTTGCAAATTCGAGTAAAATGTTTTTTTATCCAAATTCTGTGCTTGTGAACAGCTCAATTCTCGTAAGTTGGAATAAAGGAACAGGCGTCTGAACAAAAGTGCATTGATTTTTACAGCAAGGTAACTGAGACCACGCGCCGGTCTTTGTCTGCAAAGGTTAATCTCTCTTTAGGAAACAAGCAGGATGCTCAATGACTGATGCTGATCCCGAGGTTTCTTTGGTTAGAGAACGCGCAATATTTTATTTTGAGTTTTCTCTTCGTGAATTGTGAGGGGAGAAGAAGAAGAATCTAAACAATAAACTCCCAAGGTTCTTTTTTTATGAATCGCTTCTAGATAACACAAGATAGGAGAAAATGCTTTCCCAGCGTAAAGCAAAATGCCACCCATTTTTCTCAGGCCAGCAATTTGAAAAAATCAGAAGGTAAAATACACACTCCTCACGGTAAATACGTCATGAGATAGAATAGAAAATAAAACACTGTATTTGCCAGTCCTGTTTGGCTGCTTCTTGCCTCTCGCATGGCATTTTTTAATTCCTTGGCTTGCAGAGGTGTTTTGCAAGCGTCGGCGAGGATCGGGACCTTTTTTGCTTGTAGGGTCTCCAAATCGCTGGGTAGAATTTATTCTGTAGGGTCCTTTTTTTCAGTGACGCTTATGCAAAAACATTTTCTTCTACTTGACTCCCTTTTCTATTAACTCCGGGGGTATTAGATATTGTGGTAACTTTTGATGCTGATGATGCCAGACAATGTTTGGAGGCACAATTACAGCAAAGACATTTTGTGAGCGTATCAGCTGAAGAAGAAAACTCGTTGGACTTAACTACATATTTACAGTCTACCTCTGCCTTATATTGGAAATGTGAAAAAGATGGGAAAATACTGAGATAAATTGAATAAATGGAAAGCAATTAACTTTTCCTTCATGTTTGCATTTTCATAGTTATTTCTTTTTCCCCTGTTTCTTTTCTAATAGCTCTTTCTCAGCAGTAATATTTCCTCTTCTGCAGTTATCATGAGCATTGTTAACCAGAAATTTGGTATTAGAATTTTAATTTTCTTTTTTGGTCCCCTTTTTCTTTTCCAATCTTAACATAGAAAATTTATATTAAAGTCATTTGATTTAGGAAAGTCCTCTGTGAAAACAATGACTAGAATGTATTTCATTTGGTGTATTGAATAGGCTTGTAACATGAGTCCTCTTACTTTGAGAAGAATATTATCCCCCTGAAGTATTTTTACTGACTCCAATCCTCATCACATTGCTGTAACTGAAAGCTCCTCCAACACCGCACCTTACAGATGGGGAGAGAGGTCTCGTGGGAAATCACGGTCAGGAAAAGACCCAAACTCTGCAATTCTCTGTCTTGAAGGGCCAGGCTTATTTTTTGTGACTACACTGCTACGTTCTAACGCTATTAGAGTATCATAAACCTATATTCAAATTCTGTTGAGCTCAAGATTTAATGTAAAATATCAAAGAGTAATACAGCAAATAGTATAATGCAGTGAAAAAAATCCCTGTGATTGTTCTTTAGGTCAGGTTTAACATGGAGTGGAGCCTCATTTTCAGTTCAGCAGAACATGCATGCAAAGACTGCACCATTTATTGATGTGCTGCTCTTCGCTTCTTGAGAATGCCCTGGACAGATGCAGGGGCAGCAGGAGGATGATGTCCCATGAGTGCCCTTATCAGCCTGTGGCATCCTTCGTCACCCTCCCCTGCTCTTTACCGTATCAGTCCGAACAGTGAAGAACCTCAAGTTCCTGCCGTTATCACCCAAACGAAGAGCGTTACTGGGATAAAGGCACCTCGCAGCGCTCTCAGCAGCAGTGACTGCCCATGCTTTTCTTCACCTTCAGGCGTTCAAAAAAGTTCACTTTTACAAGGGGTTTTGCAGATTTTCTACCTTCTCCTCCATGGTGCTTTTGTTCTCCATCCTCACTGCGCCGTGCTTCCTGCTAGCACCGCCGCATGCCTTTGCTCTCCTCATTCTCCTCCTCTTTGGTTCTTCTCCTTTAACTACCACACAGTTGTGATTTTGTTTCCTAATTTATATCTTTGCTGGTTTTCCCTGACCTTTTCTCTACCACTGATACCACTCTCAAATGATCTCTGCAGCTTCTCTCTCCCAACCTCATTTTTCTATATTCTTGCATTTTTCAAGCCTATGCCTTTTCCTTTTTCTCTTTTATTTAGCCTATATTCATTTTTTCCCTTTGGGTTTGGATGTGCCATCAATTTTTAGTTTCCAACCTGATTATTTCTATTTTTTTATTATGTTTCTTCTCTTCTTGTGATTCTCCTCCTCTTTACATTGCTTTGCCCATCTCCTCCGCCCTGTTTGCTGCCAGACTCTCTCCTCACTATTTCACTTTTCCAAAACCAAAGGACCATTGTCATCCACTTGAAGGTGTGTCTTAGAAACTTCATTTTCTTCACTTTTAATAGTTGGTTCTGTGCTCAGGGACTTCCCCAGCTCTGTCCCTGCCCCTCATGCTGCACTCTGCCTTGGCCGTCCCTTTCCTTGGCTGATGGCCCCTGTCCCTTTCTCTCCTCCCTGGCAGGCTCTTGGCTCACCAGTCCTCTGTCTCCACAACCTCATAAATAATGAGTGATGCTTCTGTGGCCTCTTTCGTCAATCATTTTCTAGCAAGAATTGCAGGTAGGCAGAAATCTGTCTTTTAGCTCTTGCTATTTCTCCTAAAAAAAAATAGAAAATTAAATAACACTACTTTAACTTCTGAAGCTTTTGTACCAGTTTTAGCATCTCCGCTTCCCCCCTTTGCCCATCCGGTGTTCAGGTGGTTGTATGAAATGGGGAGGCAGAAGGCACCCAGTTTGAATTGCTTGGATGTAAGGCGCTGTAAAAAGTGAGATATTACCGCGTGCCCTCACAGTTTGGGTTTCTCTGCCACTGAAAATCTCCCATGCTAAGTGTCCTAAGAAGATTAAGATCAACCCTTTTAATATTGCTTTTAGCTGAGCTTATTTGTAACCCTTTCAGAATACGCAGCACCTTAAGAGACAGGACTGTTGCTGTCACAAGCATTTCGTACCCTTACACAGTATTTTCTCAAATATTAAGACTTTCTCCCCGGCTTTAGCGCTGTTATGTTACTGATTAACTTGCATAAACCGTAGCTTTTAATTACTTTTTTTTAAAGAAACTGCATTTATTTTGCCCTTTTGTCTCTTTTCCACAACTTCTCTACTTCCTAATTACTCTGCTCTATGCGTCTTCCTCCAAATCCTAAATAACTGCCATTAGCACCATGTATGATAAGTTTACATACACTTAAAAAATTAAACTTAAGTCATGGGAGACCATATGGGTCTCTTACTGAATTTCACTCAAATTCAAGAGATGGATATGCACTGAATAATGTAAAGGACCAAATTATGCTTTTTTTTTTTTTTTTTTACATAAATATATTTTCCATGTGTGGATATCCTGCAGCCACAGGGAGTAACTCCAGTTTAACTGGTCTCCTTGCACTCTCCTTCCAGTTCCAGCAATAGGTAAGGCTCAAGGTCTCAAATTCACAAAATCCCTGAATAGCAGAAGGGTGTTTTGAAGCCTGTTGCCATTGGTTGTATAGAGAAGCATCATTGTAGTGCTGTGAACTGGCTTTTTTTAATCAATTTAAGCTGAAAAGAGGGATGTCAAGTCATCAATTAATCCTGACAGCATCCTTCTGTGGTGAAAAAATAATACTGTCACACCCATTTTATAAACACAATCTAAGGCAGAGATAATGGAGGCTCAATACTGGTGCTGCTTGATAGCACTACCCTCCCAATCCCCATTTCGAGGACAGTCTTAAAAGTTTTATTTCAGATTACAGAGGGAAGTCAGTAAATCAGGCTGAACCCTGGGCCACGTTCCCATACCCAGACCGCTAAACCTCAGCCAGTTCTGAAGAGAGGCTTCTAATCTCTCTCCTAAAATGTGTTTTAGACTCAAAAATAAAACATCCTGAGTAAAAAAATTCAGTGCGCGGTATCTGAACGTGGAGGTTGAATGTCTCCGGTGACAGTGCTCTCAAATCCGAGTGCAGGTATGGTGCCCGTGTCTGTTCTGTGGCATTTACAGCTGGAGTTTGGTCATTCTGGTGTTTTCATGTTCTTGCAATGAAATCTAGTGTGTCTTCATACCATGCCCAGTTCTTATTTTTCCTTTCCCAGATGCATATCAACTCAAGTGAAAATAAAAGAGCATTTCAAATACCTAAACTGAACAACAAAGGCATTCGCTTAATTTTGCCCCAAACACAATATCTTAAAAGAAAACTTTTCACTTTAATATCAGGCTTTCATATAATTTTGCAGTTCTTGTTAAGGAACTGGGGTACATATAATTAATACTGTTTAATAACGCTCAAAAATGCAACAGATGCAGCCAAAAGTGCACGTCATTTTGAGCAGATCTTTACAGAACAGACATTCCATATTGTGTTCCTCTTTTTCCACGATCACTGCTATGACAATCTGGTGTGTTTAGCAGTTGTTGCTGAGTAAGGCAGACTGGATTGTATATGATTTTCTCCATGTCAGCCAAGAAACAGAGCTCTCTTCTTTTTGATGCAGTTAAGAGGTGGTCTTGTACTATTTATTGCTTTCTGCCGGGAGCAGCTATACCTTTCCTGACTTGCAAGAATAATAATACATGGCAGTCTGTAGGTGCACATGCTAGGAGCTCTCTGTAGGTCTTAACTGAAAATAAAATGGTTGTGGTGTGGAAAAGTCTCAGGAACTGATAAAGCGCATGAGATGACCTCCCAAACAGCGAAGCTACAAGAGTCACAAAATGTGTCGTTAAAATCTGTGAGTATCGCATAAAAGCAAAATATTTTAAAAGGGGATATGAAAGGAGGATCACCTACAGCAGAAAACCCATCAGAGAGGCTCCAGTGCAGAGGAAACGTTTCCCCTTTCAGCATTCCTTCTGGGTGCCAAATTTTCCTTCTGTTCTTCCCCACCTATTAAACAAAGCTGCAACTTCCAATTCCTATCAGTTTTCCTAAATATGTGCAGCTTATGTGGCTTCGACGAGCTGTAAGGCTCCGTCTTCTCCTGCCAGCTCCTTGACAATGTGGCTCCAACAGCATCCTCCACTTTTGGCTGCCTCTGGGACCCCTGGTCTCTTCTGGAAAGGGAGAGGGAAAGCATATCCTTTGCTGGAAGGACCTTTTGTGACTGCAAAACCGATAGCGGGGCCGCGAGGAGCTTGGAAAGATCCCTGTAAGCGTCGTGGCTGCGTCTGTTGAGGCTGCCTGCTCTGTCTGTGGGGATGTCTCGGTCCGCCTCGGGATGAGCTGTGTCTGGCTCAGCATCAGATCCAGGCTGGGTTCATGGGGATCGCTTATAAAGCACCCAAAAGCTGAGGAAACTGAGGCTAAGGGGAAGCCTTGTGCTGAATTACGCTGACTTCCCGCGTCACGCTCCTTTTCCTTGCAAATTGGCACATTTCTGGTAGAGATGTTCCCTTCCAGCCAAGTCGGGATCCTCAATTCTAATCCCATTTCGGCTCTTTCAGCCGGGCGTTTGGAGGGAGCTGAAATACTGGCAACATGTTTGTCCACGTATTTATGTACCAGAAGCAGGTGGCTATTTTAAGCATGAGGATGGAAGCAAAAAAGGATGCAGTTCTGGGATCTTTGCAACTGGAAGAAGTTCTCTGAGCTAGTGCTCATATCCACTCTGGTTACTGGAACCACCCTGAAAACTCCTGGTTCACAGATGTGAAACAAATTACGGCGCTTATGCAGTTGCATTCCTCCTTATTATTGGGAACAAAACAAATCTGGGAGGTGGAGGACTCCTTAAAGTAATTGTCTGGCTTTACTCGAAGAAAACGCAACTGTTTCTGAAAACTCCTCAATTCCTGAAGATTTCTCAGCCTGGGGAAGTCACGTTAATTACAAGATTAATTTGGTTTAATTCCCTAAACCAAAAATATTGACCGAATGAGAAATTAACACATGTAGAGCTGCAGATGTCATTTGGCTTCAGATTTCCCGAATGATATAATTATTAATCTTTCATATAGCGGCGTGCGAAACCTACAGATTCATTCTGCAAAAGTGAGTCTGTGAAGAAAGACGCTGGGACAGCCGAGCTATAGATTTTTCCCTTAATACAGGAAGGAAAACAGTGGAATTTTCTAAATATTAAATAAAACCAAAATATTTTAAAGACATATGGTGCACATCTGTCTGAAATACAGTAATTTAAAGCAGAGTAATTAACTGCAAGAGACAATATTCACCTTAGAGTGGGGGATTTCCCTCATTTTAATATAACATACTGAATGTGGGAAGTTTAGATCATCTGGGGTTATCTTTTGAACCTTTCATTCTGAGCTGGTAAAGAAGATAGATGAGCAAATTGGCTTTTTATTTTCTTTTTCGATAACCAACCTTGTGTTTCAAGGCATTGAGTGTCATACCGGTACAAACCTTTATCATCTACCGCTGAAATTATAAATAAATACAGGTTTTCTACTTTCTGTTTTAACTTCCAGTGAACTCCTTAAAAGTTGAGAAAACGCCTCATGTTGGTTTACTCCTTTCTGCTTTACCTAAAGCACTGAGTGGATCAGCAGCTTTACATTAGTGCTGCGTATATTCATAAAATTCTGGGAAATCCTATGGTTTTAGCGAAATTTTTTGAGTGACCTAATCCTCCTGAAAAAGGGGGTAAACTCTAATAGAGGTGATAGACATATTTTTTGACAGGAGAAAAAAAAAAATTTAAAAAATAGGTTTTTTTCCTACCCTACTCTGTTTTAAGCATGCTTTTACCTTCAGCTAGGTGAGATATTACTCAGTCCTTGCTTTCAGTAGTTTGAAGAGTAAAAGCATCTTTTGAAGGCAGGGAAGGGAGATAAGAATCTGATGGAACTTGAGTTTTGATCCTGAGTGCTGGGTTGAGGAAAACGTTCAGCCACGCGGTGTGTGCAAAGAGGGAAATTATGCTGAAGACGTTTAGACCCCAAAAGTACAATTTTGGAGAAATGTTGTTCGGATTAAAAAAAAAAAAAAAAGAGAAACCAAAAAACAATTCCACAAGTAAACATAAATGATGCTGAGATAAGTTCTGTTTCTTTTAAGGGAACATGACAAAGATCCTGAAACTTTCTTTAAAGTCCTGCTGAAACTGAAGGAGAAAGATCTACCATTCCATGTGTCCGTCCTTGGAGAGGCTTTCACTGAAATCCCAGGTACCTTCCTGATTTGTTTATCCTTTACTGTAAAGTTACCATAAAATAAATATTTCCAGCAGTTTTCACGTACGTATTTTCTTCCAGAACGTGTTTTAAATCTTCATAATTGTAATGGTAAATAATACCGATATGTTGTGAAATTAAAATTTTTAAAGATAGTACCATAATTTTTTGTTTTACTTGGCAGTGCAAGGCGTTATTTATGACTTGTGTTTCAGTAACACTGGTATTGATTTAAATAGATAGGTGCGAGTGATAGGATGGTTCAGACAGGAAACAAAAAATCTTTCAGGTCGAGGTCACTCATGTGAAATCCAGACTGAGGCTTTAGCAGGTGAAAACACTTAGTTCTCTTTCAAAAGTGAGGTTAAGGACTTCTGTGGAGAGCTCCTGGTTTGTATCTGGCAGGAAAGCAGTCATTAATCTTTAATATTTTTATACCACCCTTGTGGACACTCCTTCCGTTTCTTGGTTTCTGTCAACCACCTCTCTGTAAACAGGTTCACCCATCTGAAGAAGCAGCAGATTTTAATCGGAATACGCACAGCTTTGTGCCTGAGATATTGTGGCAATAAAGAGAATAATCAAATCCTAGACTGGGTGCATTTGTAGTAAATTAAACCTCTTAAAAACATACATTAATGCTTCAAAATAACCGACGTTTTAGCTCACATGTGTTTTTCCAGCACGTAGATTTGCATTCCTCCACCTCTTTGGTCTGTAAAAGGAGACTCGGGATTAGTTTATTTGTCAGTTCTGTTGCCCGCTGCACTGATGATATTTCAATTGGTTTAGTTTTCATTTTACAGTTTCTAAGACACCAAGACACTGAGCTGATCCAAATAACTTCTGGGTCCCCCACTGTGGCACAGCTGGCTTGGAAAAAGAGGTCATAATTTGGGAGCAGGAAATTCTTTGTGTTTTCTGTCCACCTCTTTTCAGACAGTTTTCTGGAAGCCTGTTCTTCCAGGCAAGTCTCCTCGCAGATCCCGAGGCGACGTTGCTTTCCAGACTGAGCGCACCAGATTTCTTAGAAGGAGAAATTTCTAAGGAATGTGTGACAGATAGGAATATACGATGGTGCACTGCGGGAACAGATTCTATTGACACTCATTTTGGATGTTGTTACATATCTCATTTGTGGCTTCAGTACTTATGAATAATGTAGATCATCCTAAATTTATGCCACTATATCAAATCTATATGCCGCACCTCTTGTCTTGTCAATTCATTCATCCTCGTGTATAAATAGAGTCTATATAAAGGGGCACCGTGGTGAAACGTGTCTCATCACCAGGCGTTCGCTAGGGCCGTATTCATACAAATGACATATGCAGGTCATTGCTAACAAGCACCAATAAAACCTGTTGCGCATCCTTTACCGAAAATCTATTTAGAAAATTTTTTACAGATTGGTTGTTTTAATAAATTGTTGGCACTGTGGTTCTTCTCCTTCCAATTATGGG